>DWHO01002597.1:0-13088 GCA_018247575.1 Eurytides lysithous rurik
GGACGTGGGGTCTATCCAATTCGTGGAAACTAGCATTTCCACGGATTAGGCGATCCGATGAAGCTTCACAGAGCCGCGTAGGCTAAAAGCGTCAACGTCAGTTAAGATAAGATAAGATAAGAAAACGTAATTTCCATCGTGTTTCAAAACGATCAATTTGGCCTCGCCTTCAATGCATAACAATTGCAAAAAATTAAAAGCGAAAAAAAACTGCACCGACATGTCAGTACTCGAGGGACCTACTTGGGTACTTTTATGTGTATGTGGGCGAGTTACGCGGTCAGCCACATTGACGTTCGATGCTTGACAGACGCCTTGAGTAATACAATGCAATGAGGATAATTTTACAAAGCATAGCGATGAGGTCAGCCTCCAATAATTGATTGTCGAAGCGCATTTTTGTGCACAGGAAAACAACCCGTACGTGTTCTTAAATGCACATGCATAAAAAAACTAGATTTCTATATCTATTTGCATGAAACGTGACACATAATGCCTTTCTTGTAACATCTAAACATCTAATACGTAACGTATATTTAAAGACGTTAAAAGTCCCCAAAAGAAAAAACATAAAGCAACTGTAATTTGAAATTTGCAACTAACAATTGCCTTAATTGGTTCGCATTAAAAGAAAATGTGTTTGTTGGTTTATCCCAAGTAAAGGCATCAACAAGTCGATCTGGGTGATTTTTGCACTGATATAATTATTAGCAACGAAATTCAATAGACTAAGTTTTCTGCTAAATCGCGGCTCCACTCTAGTATAAAATTTTGAACTCGAAATCGAAGGACATACAACAATTGATCGAAGTTCAATCAAAAGGGTTCGGAAAATAATGATTTCTAGTTGAATTTTGTTTAGAAATATATTAAACCTTTGCTGACCGAGAGCTCTTTATCGTTTTGTTCCAGTCCAAGTGCGTATCACCCTCAACACCAAGCGTTTACTTACGATCTCGGATGCATATATTTTTTAAAATTTTTCTTGTCATTTAGTCTAAAATTGAAGCGTAATCGGGTGAAACTTGATACAGGACGGCGCAGAACAAAGACACGTCGAACCACACTCGACTTAGGACGTATCAGAACAAAAAGCATAGTCGAGTCGCACTCGACAAAGATCTCGACCGATTAATGATATCTTGTAATTACGCGGAGACTACACATTTGGTCCCAACTATTGTATAATGTAGTCTTAGACTAGCCAGTCCAGTCTAGCTGGGTGGAGTAACAATATCACGAGAAGAGTGGCTGTGGTTGGAAACAAAAAGCTGAGAATTGAGCTCAGCGGCGTGCCGTAAGAGATATAACCAAAGAGAGATTTATAATTAGCCGTAGATAGGAAAGGGCTGATTATGATGACGATGATTACATCGGACTTATATCGTAAACCTAACGATTCAAATCGTTCTAAAGGATCAAGAAGACTACATGACTACATAAGTTCATTTTGCGTATATCGAACCAAGATAAATATTTTTTTTTAAAGTAGCACGAGATAACTGTTAAATTGAGGCATTAATCATCAGCCTGTCACGTGGCTGTTGATTTGACAAAGTTGTTAATCGTCGTAAATTTAAAAATTGAATAAAGTGCGATTAAATTCGATAATTAGTTTCGTTTTAACAATAGGAACCTAGTTTATTTTTCTATTTAAAAATGACAACGACAACCAATCAGAAGACGAACAGACCGCCTAACACACTTTCTGATTTGTTTGATTTGATTTGTTGATCGAATTGTTATATACGGTGAACCATAAATAAGAACTCTATTATTTGTTGCGGTGCGCCCAGGGGACATACAAACCGTTTCCAGTTGTTCTCACGCAACGTCGCTATACGCAAATGATACTGTTAAATATTATTAGACAAGTATATAATACTGAGATGGATAGGAAAGAACCTCTTTAAACAATACGTGAATAACACCGATTCGTCGCCATTTTTATATAAGCTATTGATTTTCGACGGGAATGCTGTAATAAACTCATGTCACTATCTCCGTATGTGTAGATAAAGTTCTAAATGTTTCCGATAAAGCATTTTTAGAAGATAAAGTGAAGAGACGGCTAAGTCTAGTATCTATGGCAAGCGACGGGCCTGTCCATAATATTGTCACAAAACCTGCTAGAACTTCGCTGCGCTGGTCAATCAGAGATTTTTTCTCAGTGCCCCAAACGCTGGTGGCAGTGCCCGTCAAACCGGACTAGTGCTTATACATTATTCCACGGCGGTAAAATAACTGGCAACACATTCGTACCACCCCTGCTACCATAGTGCGACCACTTAGAATAATCCCGGTAAGACTGGGAGATAATGCCTAAAGGCAGTGGCGGTACTACCATATAAGCCCAAAAGCCCATTCTCGAATAATTTATTTTTAAATTTGAGCGTTGCGGGAATTATGTGCTAATTAAGATTTATAAATCTATTTCTTAGTAGGGCAAGCCGGGCTTTTGGGCTTGTATGGTAGTACCGCCGCTGCCTAAACGCATTATGTTCGCCCTTTATAATCCTTTTTTGAGAGGTTTCCGATAAATAATCATTAAAAAAAATCAGTATCATAACACACGTCTCGTCGGTAATATAAAGTGGCATTTCCCTTGAATTTTCGTGAACAAGTCAATGAGCAACATTAGAGTGGGAAATCGTAAAACGAAATCAAAGGACAAGAAAGAAGGCATGCCTTTAGGGTGTTTTCCCCAATTGGCGCAATAATATTATTCGATGACCCGTATAGCGCAGTTACAAAGCTATTGGCTTCGGCGTCGCAGATCGTGGATTCGTAGCCCACCGGGGACCAATATTTGTACGAACTACAGATGATTGCAGCAATGCGAATAGAGATCGACAAACGGTCAGTTACACAGATAACATCAACCATCTGCATTCGAGAGATTAAGTATAATATGAAAATGCGTTATAAGAGTACCGCGTTATAGGGGGAATTACTGTATACGGATTTGATGTCGATGTCATTTGATTTTGATTTTAAATTCCCAACGCTCTGACAATTCCGCGGATTCGTTTTATTTTAACGATGCCCAGTATTTGCATAAATTCAATAAGTCATTAGATTTTTGCTTACAGATAACTTAAAAAAAAAACAAACGCCTCCCGTACTAGAGAAAAATATCCCTGTGTCGCAGAGTAAACGACTGTTTGTCAACCACAGATTTTTTTTTCCCGTATGGGGATCGAACTCAAGATACAGTGTGCAACTGCCCCATTTGTGCAGTCGAAGCACGCTAGATCCCTCTTTATCCGATACAATCGCTCATCACTGACATTAACCTAACCTAAGCCTTTGTCAGAAAACCCACGCACCAACAACAAATAAAGTAATCTCAATCGAATGGACGATACGCGAATGTATAAAAAAAAACAAAACAAATCCAGACTAATATTACATTCTAACCATCGTCTAGTAGGCGAGATATACTTATACTTCTCTACGAGTATACTTCTCTATTCATTGAGCAATATCGTTTTTTTACTGTCACACTTATAACGCTTATAATTTAAAACAATTAATGTATTCTTTTATCTGATTTAATAATATCAAGAAGGAATATGACGTGAGCGCAATAGGCTGTACAGGGGTAAAAGTTTTCTCATCGCGTATTAATATATAGAATCGATGACCGTTTTTTAATTATTAAGTTTGAAAATCATATATTTTGCGCACAAACGAAAAATTCTAACACAAAACAACCCGAGAAACATAAAATCAAAGCCCCACGCATTGACTTCGATCTCCGCTGAAATAATCCGCAGATACATTCCCATCTCGCGCGTATCACATAGTATGCGTAAACATAAGAAAACCACAAAATATATTTGCATCCAATTTCCGTTAGCCTTCGGCACGAACGGCGTTGGATATTTCCAGAACTCACAGCTCCTGTCGAAGGCGGCCGAATGAAGGTGTCTAAGGCTTAAATTCCCTCGCAACTTATCGTCGAACACGTCAACGGAAGACGTAATGTGCCGCGATTTGTCACGTCATTCATCCCACGCATTCGACGCGGTGCTTTGGAGAGCGGCACATCACCAAACGATTGTAAACCTTATTGGCATCAATGGCAACGATATGTTATGCCTATTTTTGTTCGGGATGCGCGTGCCAAAAGGCCAAACACCTAAAATGCGCAGTTAACCACAGTTATTTCTTCAATTCGTAGGAAAACCACATATTTAAAACTCATTCATGGATTTTACCGAAAATTCATGTTCGCTGGATTAGATATAATGCCAAATATAGTTTTACTTACATATTAAAGAAAAAGAACGTACCTCGTAAGTAACAATTTTATTGAACAAATCGGTCCGCATCTACTCCCCATGTTACTAAACCCTTGTAGGCCAAAAATAATGCCCTTATAATTAACACCAACTGTGAAATACTGTTAAACATATTGAATGCAATAAATCTCTCATACTCAATATGAGTAAGTTATTTATGTAAAAAAAACTCAACAAGTATACACAGAAAAAGGCTTTGTCGTATTTTTAACAGAATATTTTACCATAGACTTTCCGACTATTTCTGTTAAAAGCAATACCTATAACGTATTCATAACGTAACCAAAAATTCGGCTTCACGGCCGGTTGCATTACCTAAATTAAAAAAACAAAACATAACCACAAAATTACCCGTAGTGACCAGCTGCTGTAGGCGCGACGGCAAGTCCGCCGTCGACACCTCGGCGCCCTGAGGGTGCAGAATGTCTGGCATCGCGTTCCTCCGGCCCGTGCGCCCCGTCTCGAGGAATTCGCGCGGCACCTCCTCACTGTTCCTGTCCTGCATTATTGCCATCATTCTCAGCACTGAAATGCGTAATAAACGTCGTCATTATCGTATAACGGACATATTTATGCGGGGCCGGCGGTAAAAAGCTTATCGCGTTCATTATGCCTTGTTGAGTAACTTATCTACTGTATCGACGATATTAAATTATTAATCTGTGGACGCTTCCACTTTTCCCGCCCTTAAATATATAGTAAATAATTTTTTTTTTAATAAGTTTCATAAAATAATAATAATAAAAACAACAAACATCATCGGATAAATATTTTAAAGAAAAATACATAATTAGTCATTATTAAGATATTAAGAAAAAAAAATCAAAACTTAAAATCAACAAGCTTAGTTTAAACATAGGAAAAATTAAATAAATAATCAAAAATCTTTCGTGTACTTATAACACAGATTCAATACAGAATTATTTTGCTGAATGAAATGTTACCACTACAGAATGCTTTCAGTAAATAAAGAAACAGTAAGTACTAAGAAATTACTCATAGTAAATATCCTAAGCTCGATTGCTAGTTATATTTAATATAGCACTCCACTTAATCAGATTGAGTTCGTAAGGAAGAAGACTACGCATGTATAAGGCTAAAATTTCCGACAACGAACCTTTCTCGTCTTTTATACCGGGTTTTCCATTTTATTCTAGACATACGTTCTCTCAGAGTGGTATAAAATATACTTTTAGCAGCTATTGGAAAGTTTTATCACAGCTTGACAGTTATGTGGGTTAATGTCATGCCGAGAGCGGGCTTCTTTCTACGTAATTAATGTAAGACAGATTAAAAATATTAAGCGTGCACAAGTATTTCTTTTAAAGGCTGTAGATAAATGACTCAATCGAATTTCATTTCGACGAAAATTGTCATCACATGCACACATTACACCGTTCCGATTGAAATGATATTTACAAAAAAAAAAAATACGGGACACAGGTCACATCTAATGATATAAATGTATACTTGGTACGGCGCAGAGCCACGCAATTTTGAATTGTTAATTCACAAAATTGAGTAGCAACGTGTTGACTCACTTGCACGTCGTGCCTTTAATAAAATAACGATGAACTATGTTGCCAACCTCTTACGAACATTTTTAATAATGCGAATTAAATTTTAAAAAAATTACCGATTTAATTTACTTTGAAAATTAAAATGCAGTATATTCTTTTTATTTTGTAATGGATAGCATTTGTGTCAACACAAATTGTTACCAAAAATAGTAACATATTGTAAAAAAAAAAAATAGTTGATTAAATGTAAGCCTATCTCTTCAATATCATGATGAACCTTCATACCCCGCAATTACTGGGGCATATACACGGGCCGTTATACGTAATGGGGTGACATTGCCTTGACACGGTCAACGAAAATATACACCTAATTGCGTTATGTTGCGTGGTACCTCATTGTAACCTAATATCGTCTATTGCTCATAAATGCCGGACAATATACGTATATTATCTCACATCTGAAATTCAGACTGACATTAATGGCCCCATAATCAGAAAATCAGCAGTCAATATTTAAAAAAGTTCCAGTGATAGTGATATCGAGTAAATTATTCATACGTTTAAGTCTAACGGAATCCTTTGTTTGTTGATTTGGGATTTTTTTGTTTTTAATATAATAAAATTTATTCATTAGTCGAAGGAAAATTAGCCAATTGAATTGAACTGTTTCATAATTCCAGGTAACTTATTCTATATCGGCGGTATTTCCGAAAATCGAGTTTTATTGCGACGTAAGCGGGACCGTATTTTCTCTATCGCCACGGAGGACAAGAACAAGGGGAGAATTTAAGTTTCATACAAACACAATAATAAATAAACGATGCACGAATGTCAGTCTGCGTCTTCCCGTCTCATTGTCTCACTGCAGTTTACAAAGGAAGAGTGAATAGGCTTCTGCAATTTTTTGTTTCCTAACAAATAACACAATGCGACCAGCTAGTACACCTGATAGTAAGCGGCATTCTTATCTATAACAACATATGATAACCCAGTATGTTGAATTATATAAACGTTCTTGTCTATAACAATACATCCAGCATATTGAACTATACAAATTCAAAACAGCTTGGCCATACGCTGTCACTTGAGATTGACACCTTACTCGACAAATAGCAACGACTCATAATGCTCAGAACGTGAGACTATTCTACTATTTCCCAGATATGAAATTGTTGTCAGAATAAAACCGGTACATATATCTCCGTAGCAAGTTTTATGAACTCGGTGCTACGCTTTATTCCGTTGCTACTCCTATTCACGATCAAAGGTAATCTTGGATTACTGCGTAACCTTTGATCCACATGCCAATAACCGCAATGCAATGTTTATCTTAACATCGGATCGCTAGCGATTTTTCCCTCTTGGCCGTATCGTTTCAAGCAAAATGTTGTCGTCGCTCCCTGTTAATGTAATAAATTTGTGATAAACGGTTTCATACGCCACAAACGCGTGCTAGTCGTGGTGTCGCGCAAAAAATATATTACGTAATAATTTCTTGGATTTTCGCGATTGTTACAAATTGAATTTAACGACTATGAACGGATGCGTGGCGTATATTTTAACATTTTTTGCCATGTCCTGACGTTTCAAAAACTTAACAGTGTCCGTGGTCACAAGCAATTGTTTCACTCAAATCATTAGGTGTTAATAGAAAACCCACAACCACAAAAGCCCGAACAACCGCATGCGACCTGCGGGCTACAGGTCGAGTAGAGCAGCCAGCTCTAAACACTTGTTACGGTTTAATAGAAAATAAACAGGACAATATAAGATACTACAGTGAAAATCGGTTATGTCCGCATAGCTAAGCTAAGCTAAACTGACGAATTAAGACTATCTGACAACTGTCCGGTCGTTTATATCGAGTGATACTTAACTTCTACTCATCTATTGAATCGAAGCTATGTATTTTCCACCGCGCTCTCAAACCGCTTGGCATTTTAATGCTCAATTACAGTAGTATTTAACATAAATATATAATATATTTAATTTGTCACTACCTCACTGACATATATACTTGAAAAGATAAAAATAAAACTTAAGAACACCGCGAATGTCGTAAACGAATTCCAATAGAAAGTACAACTCGATAATTGAGAGGGGGGTAGACGGAACAAGGTCGATTAAAGAACGTGAGCAACCAATAAGCGATACATCGAGAGTGATAATGCATGGCATTGTCGGCTTATAGCAATCTCTTCTTTTATCACAATAATAATAATAATAATATCATGGGACATCTCACACATTGCCATCTGATCCCAAACTAGGCGGAGCCTGTACTATGGTAATCAGACAACTGATATACATAGTTATATATTTTAAAATAGATACTCATATAGATAACGAATACCCAGACACAGAACCCTCTGCTCGTCGCACAAATATTTCTTCCTGGGTGGCAATCAAATCCACGACCTTTGGCTTTGCCGTCAGGAGAACTAACCACTACATCGACGGGTCAGTCGATATAAAAATGATGTCACGTCCTAATTGGGTGAGGGGCGCAGCGCAAAACCAAGCAGGTTTTGTGTGGTACGTTACTGTTGTGGGCAAGGGCCTCGCTTACAATTAAGTACGCGACTTGCTCATATTGTAAAATATTTTTTTTTTAAATGTATGTGCGTATAATAGATGCGTGCGTATATAGAAGCACATGTACGCAGTGCAAAGTGCAATCAAAATTAAATTTCTGAGGAAACCTTAACCTTCAGAAGAAGCCTTACGACATACCGTTTACAACAAAAATACGCATAATTAAGAAGAACTCAAAAACTACCTGTCAAATCTCCCTAAAATTTATAGACTGCATGACAAGCACCAGCTTTTAAATATAATAAGAATCATCAAAATCGGTTCACCCACTAAAGAGTTATGAGGTAACACATAAAAAAATACAATTGAATTGAGACCTCCTCCTTTTTGAAATCGGTTAAAAAAATGATAAAAGATATAGTTCACAATTTAAGCCTGCTCATTGTTTGTTGTATGACCAACAGATAATCTTGATTTATTAAATAATCGCGTGAAAGTTATAAATGGTCTAGATCTATTTCTGCTGGACGAAACGGTACATTTTTATATTATAAAGAGCGACTGTTGAGTATTTCGCTGGCTCTTCTCAACACAGCTGAATTCCGAGTCGGTGGTGGATTTTTCTTGGACTGACAACACACTGATATGTAAAGTTAAAAATCGAAAGTGTCCTATTCTATAAAATATATTTTGATTTGATTTGATTTTGATATTGAATATAAAAATTTAAACGATAACTTTTTTGAGAATATTTGGCAAGAATAATATAGATTTATTTTAAATCAATTTAAATGATTTGATTCTCAATAAAGCACGAGTAACTAGACTCTAAGCATATTCTTCTGCAAATTCAATCAGCCAAATATCTTCTTGAATTGAAGATGTAATTAAACTTTTGTTATTTAACTTACTGTTCCAGTTCTGTTGACAAAATCTAATTCGTTGTGAACTTTCGTTTTGATTAAATTTATTTCAGTATTCGAATTTAGCACGCGATATTAATTTCTTCGTTTCGGCTTTAATTGTTTCTAATCGGCGTATTTTAATCAATCTTAATGGTTACTATCAAACTGCTAGGTGTTTGGATTTCACTTTTCTTTGCATACGTATAATAAAAAAATGGTGCGCGATGACACGCGATACACTTGACTTTAATGTATTGTTTCCAAAAAACATTTATAATTTGCAAGAGTTTTTTTTATGGAGTATGAGCAAACGAGCAAACGAGCAAGCGGATCATCTAATGGTAAGCGATCACCGCTGTCCGTGATCATTCGCTAAATCGAATGACTTGAAAATACGTTGCCAGCCTTTAAGGTCTAAATTTATGAAAGGGAGAGAGATAGGGAGGGAGAAAATAGAGGAAAGGGAGTGGGCCGCTGGCCACCTCACTCACCGGACGAAACGCGGAAGCGCAAATACTTCCTTTACGCCGATTTTCTGTGTACTCGTGATATTGACCTGGTTCCTTTTTCAAAACCGAGCTTTTGCGTGGTTCTACCGCCGAAAGCTAAAACTGCTTCTACGTGTTGCGCGGATCGGAACACAGTGGCTTTCACGCTGCTACTTGCGGTGGTCCAACGGACAATGCGGTTTAATTACTATATTTGCAATCTGTAAGAATCTTAAGTGATAAAAGAGGCTTAAAGAAAATCATGTCAATGTAATGAATAATAAATAATTTTACAGAATTTGGTTTAAAGAAAAATTAAACCAATTACACTCATATGACCATAATTTTTCTATTACAATAAAATAGCAATAAATTAAGAATTTATGAGAAAGAATTCAAAATTTTCTTTCTTTCCCTGCGGAATAAACGGAATCTTATATCTATTGTTAAGTTTTATTTTGTACTTAATCTCAAAATTTTTATACTTTTCGCTGGACGTCAAAAACCCTTGCAAGTTGATAATACGTGAAACTTGTATTTTTTTCAATTTTTTCTATAATCTATGGTGAAGGCAAAAATGTGCGTGTGGTGATGTCCGCAAAAAAATACATCATTATGATGTCGCTCATCATACATATTGTGATAGTAATTTAAAATACGTTACAGTTTCAACAAGATTTAATTGTAACAACAAAGTTTAATTATAAGAGATCACTATAAAAGATATAACATATTACTTCCATTTCATTTGCTATTATCATTTAATTAGAATAAGGCCGTGATCGTGTTCTAGCTTGCTATTGCTTTGAGCGACGACAATTGTGACCTTTTGTTTGCAGTGAAGCTATTTCGCAGTTAACAATTATATCGTAGGCTATTGTTCTGGAGTGTGTAGTTGTGTAATAATGCGGTTATCGGCGTTCAACCTAGATTACTGTGTATGGAATAGCTGCATAATGTGTAGTAGTAGATTTATGTTTTAAATTTGTTTATGCCCCCAGCTTTTTTGCGTGGATTTGTTTTCTTAATTGACTTAGTCTATGGTTTCTCAGT
The DNA here is from genome assembly GCA_018247575.1 of Eurytides lysithous rurik. NCBI lineage: Eukaryota > Metazoa > Arthropoda > Insecta > Lepidoptera > Papilionidae > Eurytides > Eurytides lysithous. The sequence goes on from DWHO01002597.1 coordinate 10,809, forward strand.
CCTGTAGCGCTCCAACCCGCTGCTATGACGCTCTTGGTTATTTGACTGATGTCCGTCTTTCTTTCAATTGCTGTGCTTATGCACGGCGACAGATGAATTATTATCTTTACCGAGCATAGCTGCGACATTACATAGCACGGAGAGAAACAGTTTGAAGGACAATGTCGCCTGCGTCATTAGGCAATAGAGAAATAACATTTCAAGTCTCTGGTAATTGTTTTTTTTTCACATTTTATATCTCTGGCAATTGTGATGATACAGTAATAGAAGTTATGGTAGTAATATTCAGAATTTTTGACCCAATATGGACGCGTAAACAGTTCACGCGTCAACCAGAAATTAAATGAATCAATCAAAACACGCCCAAAAGCGCCTATCCGAGTGCTAGTTGCCTTAAAAGCTTTTAGCGATACCGTAAAAATCAATACGATTCTCGCTTCAACGGTTTGTTTTCCAATCGCCTATTAGCTGATAGATTTAAAAAGAAGTAAACTATAAGAGAAATAAAAACCGTATACTTATGAAATAACAAATAATGTCTAAAAAATTTCAGAGAGAATAGAGTAATAATAAATGGAGATTAAAACTCAGTATTTTTATCTTATCGCACGCCTAGCTATTATAAATTTTTTTTCTTTTTCATTATCCTAGAAGCGAAACGGATAAGAACATGTTTCTTACCCTATTGTTTATTATATAACATAACTATTAAATTGGACTAGTCTTATTTTATATTAATATAAAATATTTGCGGATTTTATCTTTGGTGTTTTAATTTTGTTTAAAATAGCGTCTCGTTTCGGTTTACAGTTTTGATGATTACAAGATAAAAGGGCTGTAAATATTCGAAATTTCGGAGGTTTGAAATAAAATAAAAACACGGTAAAGTTTCAGAATCAGTTTTATATAAATTTGTGCAATATTCGTGCGCATGCAAGTGTATTATGTAAAATAACAATACAAATTAAAATAAAAAATTACAATTATGTAATGTAAAAAGAATTGTGTGTTACAACGTGAACTATGTAAAAGTTTTATTATTCGAGGCATTTTATTTAGCTTCACAAAAACTACTATGTTGCTGAAGATATATAAAATATGTGCAAATAAAAACAAATTATTGATCGATCTTTAAAATATTTCTGACTCATGACAAACTTTTATTTAACTTTTGTTAAACCAAGTTTTCTCTTTTTTATTTTTAGCCATTTCAAATCCTTTGTTGTTAAGGGATGGGCAAGATAATTAATGTCCATAGTTGATATTTTACAATATGTACGATTTATATCACTTTAATTATCAATACAGTTCTCCGTAAACTAATGAAATGATAACTGGCGATATCAAAATCCGGACAGATCTAAAAACTTCGGCGATCTAAGCCACCACTCCAATTATTTTCTATTAGTTGCAAATTTCTCGATGTAGAATTGTACGTTTAACCTTTGAAATGTCTATTTTTTTCATACTTAAAGTAATTCACATTCATTTAACATCCACTTATAAGTTCTGTGATAAGGACTGCATAAAAACATATCGCTTGTTCATTAAAAAAAGTTCAGACGGTATACTTTAAGAAAAGCACAAGAAAAAATGTGCGCTGTATTTTGGTTTTAATTTAGTGTACATAGATACAATGAGATTCTTTGAACATCGAAAATTTGTTTACGCTACTATTTATACGAGTACGTTAATATTCATTACATTTGACTTACAAAAGATCAAATAATCAAACCAAATCTATATTTGCACTACAACTGAGCAAAGCCTCAAAAACATTACAACATTCATATTGGCCTTCGCATGTATTCTATGTTTGCTTATGTTATATATAACCTACATATTTTATAATTAAAGTCTTTCATCACTAAGTTTACTTTCATCGCACGTAAAAGATTCAAAATACAATAACACGTAACATATTCTAATAAGAGCGTATCACATACACAGACAATCGCAGATCCGGAATAATTATCTGTTAAATAATTAACGGTAATAGCTTAGCTGCGCCAAACGGGTTTTCATAAGTAAATTTAATAAAAAAATATGTCTATCAATTTAACGAGAGCAATATCGTTTTAGATACAAACAATTTAATATTCATAATAATAATATTATATAATAATATCATGGGACATCTCACATACTGCCATCTGATCCCAAACTAGGCAAAGCCTGTACTATGGTAATCAGACAACTGATGTACATACTTATATAGATAATTAACACCCAGACACAGAACAAATACCTATGCTCATCGCACAAATATTTTGTCCTGGG
>DWHO01002598.1:0-13086 GCA_018247575.1 Eurytides lysithous rurik
CTCACAGAAAATCGGCGTAAAGTGGAAGTGTTTTTGCTTTCGCGTTTCGTCCGGTGAGTGAGGTGGCCGGTGGCCCACCCCCCTCCCTTCCCTCATTCCTACTCACACTCCCCTACCTACATCTGACTCCACCCATCCTCCTCCCCCTCCCTGTTTCAGAATTTCCCTCCTTAAAGGCTGGCAACGTATTTTCACGTTCAGTAATGTTGCAAATGTCCATGGGCGGCGGTAATCGCTTACCATCAGGTGAACCGCTTGCTCGTTTGGCAGGATACTACATAAAAAAAAAAAAACCTAGAATTCATCAACCTTGGAGTTATACAGGCAGTGGCGGTACTACCATACAAGCCGATAAGCCCGGCTTGCCCTACGCCCCTGCCCCACGAAGTAAAATTTACAAATCTTAATTAGCACATAATTCCCGAATAATTTATTTTCAAATTTCAGCTTTTGGGCTTGCATGGTAGTACCGCCACTGTATGCGAGTGCCTGTCAAATTCACTTACCCTGGCGTTAGTGATGCCGCTTATATCGGGATATTCATCGACACCATGCTCTCCGGTGTGGGCGCTCGCTGCGAACAGGGATTCGATCATTAGTTCCCGATCTTTTGCCATCCAATCCCACTTACCTTGGTAGGACTATTTGACAGACGGGGAAGTCGTTTGTCTGAGTGCGTGAAAAGACACTATTAGTTCTGCGTCACTTCCTTAATCTAAAAATGTGAGATGACATTTCTCTATGGGCGGCAATCACCCCGCCGACATTGCCATGCAAACCGGATGACAGGAGTACTTGGACTTTTACTACTATTACTTGGAGGTGAAATAAATAGCAGTTCAGTGGTACTGCGTCAGGTGAAATCAAAAAAGGGATAACAAACAGTGTGAGTGTTAGAAACTAAGTTACCTCCTTAGAAAGCGCTTTAGTACTATCCCATTTGACAATGTATAGAGAATTAGCATCAAATGCAGAAATACTTAGCCAACTAATGCCGTGCAACTAACACAAACTGTCCTATTGTTTTTCTCTTTCTTTTAGAATCGCTGCCCCAGTTGTAAGATAGAAATATCTTGTGATACCAGGGGGTTTTACATACATAGATTTCATACGGCCAAAAATCCAGATTCTAGACAATTATCTGTAGTTCACACAAATATTTGTCCCGTGCGGGAATCGAACCCGCGTCCTGCGACCTCGCAGCCAATAGCTTACTAACAGCGTCGAACGGGTCGAACTTGTGCATTAGAATTTGATCATGACATTACCGGTGTATCAGATTATCCATCTGTATTAAAATCTGACCGTTTAGTCTCATTTAGAAATTTCTACTTCTGTGTAATGTCATCTGTCACTTGTTGGAGAAATTCATTTAGCACTATAATAATACACTCACTTTTAATCATTAAATTCTTGACTTCACTTATATTAGATTAAAATTACAAAACAATACTTAGTTATATTAGGAAAAGTGTCATGCAGTTATCACCAGTTTATAATATTATGACATAAAACATGTTTTAGAAATAAGTGCATGCAGTAACATGGAGGATAAACACATTGCATTAATGAGAAATTATAAAAAAAATTATTTATTTACCAAGCAGATGAAAGAAGCAGAAGAGGTATTCAAACAGAGTGAAGCGAAATTATTAATACTTATAGCAAATACGAAATATAGCTCAAATAGACTACTAAGTAAATGATGATAATATATAAAAAATAAAATAAATCAAATGTTTTATATGCTGTTAAAACAAGAACTATAAGTGGAAGAAATATAACGCCAGAGAGTTTCAGTAGACAGCGAATAAAAACCAACACATTCGTGTTATGAACTAGAAATAATAATTTAAAAAACTGTAATTTGTACTTCTCAGATCCTTAGATAATAGAAAATCTTCTAACACTGTTTCCACCAAAGGTGTCAAAAGACACTGAAATTCTAGCATTACTTTCAGTATAATAATTTTTTTCGCAATCAAACTTTTAAGCTTTCATATCGCATCGCAAACGGTGAAATTACTATATGAAGTATAATTTTCCATCGACACATCCCAAATCAAAATATACGTACATACGTAAGAAATAGTGTTGTAGGAAATAAGTAGTTGTCCCAATAGTAAGTAACGCGTCTGCCTACAACATTACAAGTACATACCGAGGAACCTTTTTTGAACTGCATTCGCCACCCAAAAACGTAAAATGTTCTGCCACTAATCCCAGTTACTACTCAGGCCACATTGCTCTTCAAATCGAAAAGCAGTAGTGTTCACACAAAACTGTTTGGTCGAATAACTGGCAGTACATAGATACCACCTCAGGCAGACTGCAAAAGGCCTCTGCCACTTACGAAACATCTCCAGGCGCAAATATTTGTTCCGGGTGGGAATCGAACCCATGACCTGCGACGCCGAAGCCAATATTTTAGCAACTTCGCCCAATGGGTCATCATCAGTCTTTTCCATCAGGCCCTTGTATGTATTTAATGTACAACATTAAATACATACGATACCCTGCGAACAAGGCCCTCCTAATCCAAGTGGGAAATGGTTGATTTGGAACCGGCTAGAAGTTTCGTAAACCCGGGACCATACTCACATCTGCTCCTGGTCTCCATGGTCATGTCCTCGACCGGTTCGAACTCAGTGTCGGTGTCTAGATCGTCGCTGGTCTACGGGGCACACATGCAAGCGGACATACGGACACATTTAGCATGCGATGGTCGGTGGCACCGTCGAGGTACGGATGGAGTGGCTACGCTAGTGCCAAAGTGGTGTAGCGATTTAAAATGACTCAAATAAAACTATCCGGGACTCATGAGCACGTTATCACGCCAGTTAGTTAAATCAGCACATCAACGACAGCGTAACAATCCATCCGGACCACCCACAATTTTAATGAAATGTCACCACTATATGGTCGAAACACACCTTCAACTGGATCTATTCCATTGTAAAGAAACATTCTAATTTAAACTTCAACAACGTTACAACAAAAGCTATTCCACGTATCCCGGTCAAGAGTGCCAAGGCACACATAATTTTGGTCTTCACCTAACAGTGACACCATTATAACATTCCTACATCATACCGTTCTCCAAAACTATAAAGCAGTTAATGGCACGCTGACCAAATTCGACTTTCACTATTCCGATGCTGTTTCGAAATAGACTATAGAGTCAGAACGTATTGAGATAAGATGCTTTACATCGCTAGATCCAGTTCAAGGCGCGTTACACAAACATGCCAACGTAAAAACAACGGAAAATAACACAATAAAAATTAGGATCGGGTTACACATGTGACGATGGACGGGGCGTGTCAGCCGTTAGCGTGTTAGACTCGACGAGGTCGTACGCCTGCGATGGACATCTCACATTTGCGCCCTGGTCATAAGTCAAATTCTGGTTTCGTCGGATTGTTCGTTGATGAAATAACCCAATGTGGGTTAAACTAGAGAATTCCGATTTTTTTTCCCACATTCGCTTTCAAAATTTCACTGGGTTTCGGCGAACCGACTACTGCTACACTTCTACCACATTCCCGAAGCTCGTGAAAACACGTGAAGGATAGATCGAATCATCCCCACCGGGTCTTTTGTGAATCAGGAATCTCTCTGGACCACTTTGGGAATCACTGAATCGGACTAACCTCACTAAGATCATTAAAATGATACTAACTTACTGATTTCAATGCGTTTTATTTTATTTTAATTTCTCAGGTCTTGGTATGTTCGCTGACGAGCCACTAGTAATAATTTTAATTTGATTAAATTAAAATTATAGCAAAGGTAAAGTCAACACGTAACATTTATTATCTCCTAGGCGGCAGACAAAAGTCCTACTGAGCTAGCAGGCTAACAGTCTTGTTTTTACTTCGAATCTCCTACTACAGTATGAGAACGACTGTAAACCAGGCACAAATGTGAGATAGTAGTTACACTTTTTCAACGGAAGCGTTCAAATGCTTTTATCACGGGCTTGTGGTCGTGTTCGTGGGCTTGCGGTTCACGACCACAAGATTTTAAGGCACGTTCAACTGACACGACCCAAGGACCCCGGTTAAAACAGACGGCGCTACGACACCACAAGCGGGTAACCACAAACTGGTGGACGAGGTCCCCTCACATTTGCTCCTCGTCTCCAACGTGTAATGCTCGTCCAGCTCCACGTCTTCGGGATCCAGATCCTCGTCGTCCTGGGTACAGCGGTCGTAAATAAAAAAAAGGTATCTAGCATGTGTAATACACAAAGATCCCTGTGGACACCGATCTGAAGGCATCACCGAAGGAAGCATCCGTATATAAATTTCCGGATTTATACGAGACGCTGCATTTTTACGAGATGGTGACGAGTTGAGAAAGCCGTTCGCTCGAGGGTAAGCGTCTGGCAATGGTAACACGTCTGCCCATCACACCACAGTTCGCCAAACATCTCGCTTGGTCCCATACTGCCCTCCTTACCCCCGAGGTTTCAGATATCTCTCTATGCCCAGTTATTACTCACGCAACATTATTCTTTAATAATAATAATGTTTTATTGCGCCAAAAAAGCAGTATACAATTTTGAAATGAATAAAAGTCAAAACATTAAAGCAAAAGGAAGCGGCTCAGCATAACCTGAAATGGAATAAGTATCCCGTACAGTGCTGGTTCTCAGTCGCACTTTAAACCGACACTGTGATACTTACAGGTTACTTGGGGGTAGAATAACTTACAATGCAGTGGTATAACCCCAGGTGAACTATGCACAACAGTTACACAACTCGGTAAGCATATAAAAGGAATGTGCCAAGAATACATCAGGAGCATTCCAGATTGTACATTTATCTACTCCAAAAATTTTAGAATAGTCTCGATAAATTACTTTCCATTATTTTGATTATACGGGCTACAAAATCGCTTAAGACTCGAGTTTCCCGGATTTGGCACACATAGACCACAAGAGCTCTTGGACTAGAGACAGGATATATCTGGTCGAACAGGTCGAAAGAGCACTAAGGAGTCTGGAATATTATTTGGTCCAGGACAGCACTTGGGTCTGGAATTAGTATTTATCTAGTCGTACAAGCCACCAGAGCGCTCGGGACCAGAGTTTTCTGGATGTATATGATCATACAAACCACGTGAATACTTAGGAATACAGTTAGAATGTATCTGGTCTTAAAGGTCAAAAGAGCGCTAAGAATTCTGGAATATTATCTGGTCCAAAGCAGCACTTGGATCTCGAATTAGTATTTATCTAGTCGTACAAGCCACCAGAGTGCTTGTACGACCAGAGTTTTCCGAATGTATCTGATTATACAAACGACAGGAACACTTTGGAATACAGTTAGAATGCATCTGGTCGTAAAGGTCAAAAGAGCGCTAAGAATTCTGGAATATTATCTGGTCCAGGGCAGCACTTGGGTCTGGAATTAGTATTAATCTAGTCGTACAAACGACGGGAGCACTTAGGAATGGAGTTAGAATGCATCTGATTGAACAGGTCAAAAGAGCACTAAGAAGTTTGGACTTTTATTTGGCCCAAGCAGCCACTTCGGTCTAGATTAGCATTTTTCTCGACGTACAAGCCACTAGAGGCTCTTAGAACAAGAGTTTCTGGACGTATCTGACCGTAGACACCACAAGACCACTCAGGACTACAGCTAGAATTTGTTGGGCCGCTGTTCCAAGTCCCTTCATTTCCTCCAGCTCCAGACTCACCCTGTTCATCAGCACGGCCCTGCGTATCTCCCTGACGCCGTCGTACACCAGCCGCGAGGCGTCGATGAAGTCGTTCTCGTCCAGGCCGGCGCCGGCGCCGCTGCCCAGTGCCGAGACCGCGGCGTCCACGCGCACGGCGAACTTCGACATCACTGCGAAAAAAGGGAGCCCATTGATTCACAGTTTTCTCTTGTAGATTTTTTTTTAATGTAATCGGCTGACAAACGAGCAAGCGGTTCACCTGATGGTAAGCGATGGACATTTGCAACATTACTAAAGCTGCAAATGCGTTGCCAGTCTTTAAGGGGGTAAATTTTAAGAGAGGGAGGGAGGATGGTCGAGGGGGAAAGGGAGGAGGAGGAGCGGGAACAAGAGTGAGAGAAGGAATAAGGGGAGGGAGGGGATAGGCCACCGGCCACCTCACTCACCGGACGAAATGCGGAAGCAAAAACACTTCCACTTCACACCGATTTTATGTGAGGTCGTGGTACTAATCCGGTTCGAGCCGGTCCATCCAGCAGCGGGAACAGCTGCGTGGCTCTACCACCGTTGTATGTACAAAATGTATGTACAAAAGTGAATATGAAATGGAAAGTATATCATACATTTGGAGCGTCCTCAATTTGAAGCGATGAATTTGTTAAAACATTGAATGCATAAGTATGGCATATTGGGCAAATACCGGGGTTCCCAACGGGTTAAAATGTATAAGTATGTAGATCGGTTAGTTATCTGGCTAGTTTGAGATCAGATGGCAATGTGAGACATGTCCTATGATATTTATTATCTATCACTGGGCGTAGTGATACGACAATGCTTTTAGATGACAAGCTTAATACAGAGCCGGATGAAGTTTTATATAACCCTTAGGGCTGTAAGCGCAAGCACCAGTTTAGAAAAAACGATGGTAGATTCATCACTCGATGAACTGTCGACAGGATATCGCCTTTGCTTTTAGTTACTTATTAGACTCATACACTGTTGCGTGCGACCGCTTGTAACGATTTCTATGCACTTATTTCGAAAGAGGTCGTTGCAGAACGGGACGGATTTCCCGCGATAGTGGTTTGCGCCGCTCCAAATGCCCATTATTGATAGCTATAGGTCGAGCAAAATCACTCGCGTCTGTGGATCGTCAAGTGACGTGAGAGGCTGCGACGGTGATCTCGATTCCTACTCGGTCTGATTTTAATGGCCCGACGGTTTAGTGCTCCTGACTATAAAGCTGAAGGGGGAAAGGGTTCGATTCCCATTCAGGACAAAATGTTCGTGCGATCAGCAGAAGTATTTTTTCTGTATCTGGGTGGTAAATATCTGTATAATTATTCATATAAAATACGTGAGTTTGTTTAACAGTTCTCTGGTAACCATAGACTGCCTAGTTTGTGATCAGATGGCACTGTGTGAGCTGTAATAAATAAATAATATTTATTTTTTATACTACCCGTAGCGGTCAAGTTCCGTGCGAATTTTTTTTTATGGAGTAGGCTGACTAACGAGCTAGCGGCCCTCCTGGTGGTAAGCCATCACCGCATGTGACTATAGTTTCTAGTTTCCCTTATCAAGCCTTTTTCAAAGTGTTGCAACGCAACGTATGCTTTTGTTACTGCGGTTGCGTACGAAAGAGGGATTTAATGATCCTTTGTATTACTTCGATGGTTATGGTTTTATAATTTTTAAAGACTGTTAATTTTGCCCCGTCCATAAAGTGAAACAATGATACATCGAACACCAAAACATTAAAGAGGGAAGAAATATATTTTCGTCGTAATCTTTAAGGTAACAATGCTCGTCGATAAATATTAGGAAACAAAAAAATGCTTCGAAACATGTTACAATAGAGTATGAGTCAAAGAGCTCATCTTATTACATTTCTTTCAGTCTTAAAAAATTAGAGCCCCAAGGCTTTCGTGGCGACAGCCGTATAATGTTAAGACGCGCCAACCCTTTTGTCTTTTTCTCCGTTGAGTCTAGATGTGGGTCACCTAGTTCTCTACTGTGCCTCATCTATTTATAATTCGGCCTCCACGCTCTGTCAAATGCGGTCGCGACACAGCGCGCGCGCCGTCCGCGGGTCGTCAGAAGGAATATAAATTAGAGAAAGGCATATGGGCGACTATTAACTACGCATGAGTTTTCCAAGCGTCTGTTAAGGGAACGTTTAATCCGCCCTGTGGCATTAATTGCTATATATTTTCTGTCTTTGGTCTTCGAAGATATATGCGTTGCGACGCCGAGTTTATTGCTCATTGATCTGCTTCTCAGTCGAGACACAATCCTCATCGGAAGCAATCTGGTGCTGTTGCAGGTCAAAATACTACGCGACACACATGTATTGTCATGACGTGTCGTGACGGAGTAAACACGCCCACGTGTACTTATTGTACTTTTTGCTCATAACACCAGCTTTGCTCGCTTCGCTGTTCGAGAAAAAGTAATTAAAACTTCTTTAAACGTTCCGTCATCGCCAACTCGCAATACCAACTCGATTTCGCCCAACAATAGCGATGTAATTATATCGGACCGGCTCTCGACGGCGGCGCCTGACGTTTTCGAGCGTTCCTTTTCAATAAGTAAAGATCAGCAGCGCCGTTCGTGTCGTTGACGTGTTCTTTGTTCGATAATATCACTTTTTTCTCTCGTCCTCTCTCTTCGTATATCACCCAGTATTGTGTAACTGGATGATTTGTTTTTTTTTTCCAAAAGAAGTTAGCCCAATAGTTAGTATGACGGCTGTCTAGTACACCGACATTGTGAGAGATGTTTGAGGCGTGTTACAAACTGTCTAACCCATTGACTGCCAGCTACGAGTTATCTCGTAGTGTTTTTTTTTTTTCAATAAAAATTTCTGTAAATGCTATTACAATATTTACTATTATATCAGTAACTTAATATTTTGTAAACTTTCATGTATTCTTCAAAATAAAACCTTGGCACCCAGGGTAAGATGCTCTAAATATGTCTGGCAGTCAATGGGTTAAAGAGTGGGTAGTAAAGTTGCGTTTATAGTCCATACCTTTTATGGAAAGTAACAATTGAATAAAGAAAAGCCTATTGTTTTTTTTTCCTCGTCCTAAGCGACACTTTACAAACGTATTTGGAACTGCACAGCCGATAACCATGCATTGCATGGCTGCCCATGACCATTCGCAAAATCAAAAGTTGAGAGTTGCAAATGCGTTGCCATCCTTTAAGGGGGCAATTTTTGGGCGAAGAAAAGAGGGAGAGGGGGGAGGCTGTGGGCCACCGGCCATCTTGCTCAACGGACGAAACGCGAAAGCACAAACACTTCCAATTTACTCTGATTGAAAGCCTTTCCTTTATTTCTTGACCTGGCCTGGCCTTTCTTTGAGCTCGTGGTACTTCTCCGGTTAGAACCGGCCCATTCCATAGCAATTCTCCTAGGGCCGCCGCTCCACTTACCAATAGATCCACCTGCATCCTAAAGCCTCCTCTAATGGGGAATACTTTTTTCTACAAACAAAATAAGCTAAGTATCGGACTAGAACTTATGGATCACATTAATATTATTCAAAAATAAAAACAAATTTACAGTTTTTAATTTAATGCGTTTCGAATATAAACTGTTTTTCGGGACGGGGAATTATTTGAAAATGTATCCACATTTCAAATTAAATCTTAAGTGCAGAGATTAGCACTAAAATAAAATTAATCATTAATATTTTATAGTTCTAGCACGAACTGGGATGTTAGTAAATACCGGTAATTTAAAAATCTGTACGCCTACAAGGCACGCCGACAAGATGAAAATATTTCTTAGAGCTTCGAAGAAGCTTTCTTCTTCTACATTCATACATTCTTCTTCTTTCAAATATTTTAACTGTACGTTTTATCAATGTGGACAGCCCGATTCGCTTGTAATTTACTCTTTCCACGTACGACCCGCATGTTGAAACACACTCAATTACCGCGTACAATCGCGTTCGTCGGAAGGGAAAATTAATAGCAACATTTCTCTTTCACCGACGCACGTGTATTGTGTGGAGTCGTTGTGTGGAACCAAAGAAAATTACGCACATGGCAGACGTGATACTATTAATGGTCCCAACATGAGGTTCTATCAATCTTTTACTACGAATTTCTTCAGTCGAACGAATGAATAATGGCAATGAAACTTGACATCCAATTTGCGTCCATATTTTGATGATAAATGATAACTATTGGAAAAAAACACACTAGCTTATACTACGAATGCTATCAACGTCAAGGTTCCGATCAACAAAGCCCGGCTATTGGGGGATGAAATTTCTTTGTTTCCCTCACGCATAAATTGAACAAAAGCACACACATTCACATACAGACTCAAAACAATAATTTTGACGGTCCCTACCTACACAAAGACTTGTCAAAAATAGCAAAACAAAACAAAAACATTATTCGCTTTAGATTTTCTGTATGCACATAAAGTTCCTATAGCTAATAAAATATTATAAAAAAAAGTATTTATAATTGTACACAGAATTATTTATAGAGCGATTTGAACACAAACTACGCTCTCCCATGAACCTAGTTCTTTGACGTCTTTATGTACGTAGGGACCGTCGATTTGTGGATTACCTTTTTTTGTGTTTAGCAATCAAAGATCATAACACGACATGCAATAGCAATTGACAAGGTGAAATTACTTGTCAAGTCTTTTGAGGCTGTGGTATGGATGAGTACCCATTTGTTATAAACTGGCCTTCTGCTGTATGAATAAAGTCGACCTGTCTTCAGGAAAACTCTTAAGGAACTCGAATAAATTCTGTTGCTCTAGAACTCTGGTTATCATTCTCGTAATAAGTCGACAGACATGATAATAAGTCACTAACCAACCGCCACATTTTCTAAATGTCGTGGCATTACCTTATAGTGTTTTTTCTAACTCATTGACCTTGACCTTGAAGATAAACTTGACTTCGCAAAGCCTCTTTTAATCAATGCCATTTTGCAACTTTTAATGTATTTTTTTTGACTATTTATAATAAATCACCTGTTTCTAATATCTATCTTTCAAAACTTGAAATCACGTTTTGTGGGTCACACAAATTCCCATTAGCGAATCGAACCCTAAAGGCAGAGCGCATAAAAGCAACTAAATTAAGCGCTTAAATTATTGCGTCAACCGTAAAGCCAAAGTAATTAATAGAAGTAAATAAAAAAAATGTGGGAAGACTTGGAAATCTGACAGTAATTATATTTTAATGGACAACGACAAGTCAAGCAAGTTGGTACTTTTGTTACTTCTCTTCTTGTTACCTTTTCACTCTTCGCGAAATTATTAAAAGAAATGTCGGGCGTAAAAAATTGAACTCAAAGGATTCTTTCGAAACGAAACGACATGTGACATAAGGCCAATCATAGCACCGTTATATCGATCGTTGTGTTTGTTTCAATGTTATTATTCACATAAAACGCTAACATATGTTTCAAACATGACGAATTAAAGGTGTCCTGTTAAAAGTCCCAAATACTATTTGATTTATTTAACAAATCCCGGCAAATGTAAATTGGCGTGCTGCTTCCGAATCAAACATTTCGACTCTCAGAAGTTGGTCGCGTGAATTCGTCTCTTTATCTGCTGTTCAAAATTATTAAAATCGAATTTCCGAAATCTAACTGCGGCGTTGAAAAAATCTTGTGCCTTTACTCTAATGAGCGAACGTTTGTCACTGGTCCTGGAAGTTATTTCGATTTTCCGACGATAAAACTTTATAACGTTTTATTCCCCCAGCCATTAGTTTCGTTAATAAATCGAATTGTTAGGCTTTGAAATAGCTAAACTTTGGTAGCTATATTCAGCGAATTGAGGTAAAAACGGAGTCACGTCTTTAGGCCGTTAATGATTTTTTTTTAGATTAATACCGTACGAACGACGATGCCGTTATATTTTCCATGTGATTTTATTTCAAGTTAGATTAAATTGATTTAATGAAGTCAAGGCAGCGCTTATTAACTTTCTCTGGAACACTTTTTTTTTATCAAATATGATTTCTTCATTATTCATAGGTAATTTGTTTCAAAGTCAACGTTTTTACAACATTTTACTATATCTCATTAGTCGTTACAGGCTTTTAATAAAAAAAAAAACTCCGTCGATATACTTGTTGTTGATACAAATTTTTGCACCGGGAGGGTTACGAACCCACGACTTTTGATGATCAATTTGGCACTATCGGTTTAGTAAGTTATTATTAGTCATCAATGTTTATTTGTTTCAAAATTTCTTTCAACGGAGGAACTACAATCAGAAAGAAAACTATGAAAGAAATTAATATAATTTAGATCTTTCCATAGAAAAGTTAGAAAGAAATTCATCACATCATCTCGTCTCCGAGAAGATTGTCTCCGAGAAGGGAGGAGTGAGAGAGAGGGATAATGGTTGGGGTAGGGGGCAGAGGAGCAGGGCGGAAGGGAGTGGAGGAGAGGGAGCGGGACGAACGGAGGGGATGGGCCACCGGTCACCTCACTCACCGGGCGAAACGCGAAAGCAACAATACTTCCACTTTACGCCGATTTTCTGTGAGGTCGTGGTACTTATCCGGTTCGAGCCGGCCCATTCGACAGCGGGTGCAGCTGCGTGGCACTACCACCGTATAAAGCTCTTAAGAATATTCTCTTAAGAATATTTATTGTTCACTTGTACTCACTTGCCGTGATATTGAGTAGAAGATTTCTGATTCATAACATGCAAGTCGTTGGACGGGTAAAAGCGAAAGCGATCGGCATCCGTTGCGTTCGACCGTTCCGGCAATCGAATTTATCGATGATCCGGTCCGTTGACCGCTAATGTTTCCGTTCTGGACAGGTATTCGTATCCTCCACTTAGTGGATGTCCATTATCTCACGCGCTCACTCCTACAGTGATAGATAGAGACAACTAATCCTTGCTTGTCAACTTGAAATCGTTTTGTCGATGAAAAAATGCCGAGCAATAGTCTTTTCGACCTAATAAAGTCTTTGTTGTATTTAAGACTTTCTAGTACCGACATTGATCCGAAATTGGATTTATCCCGCCGGATTATAACCAATCGGTTTGAAATGCGCAGGCCTTTACTTATAAATAAAGCAACAGCCTTTATATGTCCCACTGCTGGGCACAGGACTCTTCTGTACGTAGGGCAATAGGCCACCACGCGGCCCTAGTACGGATTGGCAAACTTCACACATTTAAGTGATATTTTGAATCATTTCTTAAATGTGCAGGCTTCTCTCAAGATCTTTGCCTTCAACGTCGCGAACATGCGAAATCAGCTTTTTTAAATTATTTAATTAATAACATATTGACTGTTGCTTCTCAATGCGTGTATGAAAATGTTATGTACGTTCACAAAAATATTAATGACTTTCACAGGAAGTGTGACGTGCATGACATTAACA
>DWHO01002599.1:0-13086 GCA_018247575.1 Eurytides lysithous rurik
TCTGTCATTTGTCTATGAGACAGGTGTGTGTGTGTGTGTGTGTGTGTGTGTGTGAGTGCGTGTGCGGGCGTGCGTGCGTGTGTGTGTGTGTGTGTAGTGTAGTGTAAGTGAGAATAAGCACCAATATAACCTATGTGTGTATAATATAAATTAAAGTGTAAAATACAACTATGTATTGTGGATCATATTTTCTACATCTTCATAGTCATAATCTAGTAGCCAAATAAAAAGAGAATATTGTTTAACTACATAGTGAACCTC
This sequence comes from Eurytides lysithous rurik, assembly GCA_018247575.1. Taxonomy (NCBI): domain Eukaryota; kingdom Metazoa; phylum Arthropoda; class Insecta; order Lepidoptera; family Papilionidae; genus Eurytides; species Eurytides lysithous. The sequence goes on from DWHO01002599.1 coordinate 262, forward strand.
AAAGTCATTAGTGTAATAATATTTAGAAAATATGGTCACCCTCGCGGTCAATAGAAGTACGCTAGGAGTCTAGTCTTTTTGGTACTATACATGCTATCTTATATATCTTATATTAACTGAAGTTTTTCCTTTTAGCCTATGCGGCTCTATAAAGCTTCATCGGGAACCGCACCCGTGGGAATGCTAGTTCTCACGGGTTGGATCCACATGCTAATTCTCAAGTATTGTTAACCTTTTTGTTTATGTGTGTAAACGCCATCTATTGACATCTAAAGTGACGCAGTTTTAAATGTCAATAGTGTGAATGGTATGAATAATGTTTAAATAATAAAGTTTGTGTGTAAAAACAATTATAAATATTTGAAATACACAGGATTTAATATCATTACTCTCAATAAATTTTAGTTAATTTATGTAATGGGTAAATATTAGAATCCTGCTTATGTCGAGATCCGTTAACGAACTATGTATGAATGTTTCTGAACCTTAAACTGTCTGTAAAAAAACTGTTTTGTGATAATTTTAATCAATTTGTTGTAAGAGAAGAAAATTATAATTTGCTATATTCGTTTCGAGGCGGGTATTAAAGCCGTACAATTGTTTAGCCTTGTAATTGTCATTCTCGCGCTAACGAATGTAAATAAATTAAGTCACATTTAGTGTGTTCATTGAAATGTAATCTTCATCTGGAAACTCTCGCCTAGCGCCGAGATTCACAAGAGGTTTGGAAACATCTCTCAATATATAAATAAATAATAAATTGACCGAAATTGAATACTATTTAATATACATAGAATATACTTTTTCGTTGGTAGAGCCACGTAACTGCGTCCCGCTGCTGAACGGGTCGGCTCGAACCGGATAAGTACCACGAACTCACAGAAAGTCGGCGTAAAGTGGAAGTGTTTTTGCTTCCACGTTTCGTCCGGTGAATCAGGTGACCAGTAGGCCTGCCTCCTCTTGCCCCTTTTTCCCTTTCTTACTCCTCTTTCTATCTGACTCCATCCCCCATCCTACATTCACCTTCCACTATTATTCCCTCTCTCCCCTCCCTCTTTCAAAAATTCCTTCCCTTAAAGGCTCACAACGCATTGACGCGTTCTGTAATGTTGCAAATTTCCATGGTGATCGCTTTTCATCAGGTGAACCATCTGCTCCTTTGTCAGCCTACTCCATAGAAAAAAAAATACTCGATTTTTATTAATTAACATTCGGATCTCACGCTGTCTGAATGTCCATGTCCAAAAGTGTGATGCAATTGTGTTTGAGAAATTTAAGACATCAAACCAGCTGCTCCTAATCGCACCTGACGACCAGTCATCGGTCTAATCTAATCAACACGACGCGTGCTCAGTAATCTTCGTGACCGCAACAAGCAAGGACTTAATTCTCGCCTGGAGATCTGTCAATACATCAATAATTTGTCAAGTATGAATAAATGTCGTGTGAAACTTGTTAAAATATTAGCCTGCCAACATTGTTCCACCGTACTGATAATGGCTCCATACTCCTAATCTATATGTCAACGATTGTCACCAAATACTATTATTGTTTTTAAAACCGTCCATTGCTTATTATAATCCCAATATAAGAGACGTAGCAATAAACGGTTAAAACACTACGTCGATTAAAATGAATACATTAAATATAGTATAGCATTATATATATATTTTCTGAATAAATTCTATACTTAAGGACATGCTACAAAGCCATCAAAGCCATGTACACTTATTTAGGTATTTGTAATAACATTGTTTCAAGAGAATGTAACTTTTATTATATACATACAGTACTTTAAGTCTATGAATAAATGTCAAATATACAAATACATCTAAAGTTCAAGTACTTTCAATATAGAATTAATGCTTAATTGGTCTCCAATGTCGATATCTGAACGGTCGAGAGACCGTAAAAAGTAGATATACTTTTCTTAAAATTCTCGAATCTATCAAACATTAATCTAATCACTACAACATATGTTTGTTATGTAATTTAATCACTGTCTCATGTAAGTATGTATTTTCTGCTCAGTAGTTTAGATTATTCTCTCAACATTTAATGAATTCAAAAGCTATTTTTCATTAAGTGTTTAGAGACCTTTTAATTCAGTTACAGTCCAAGACAGGAAGGTATATACAATACACTATAAAAACAATTCTAATGATGCTGGTACCTGCCAATCATCCGATATCCGAACCTCGGTCAAAAACACCGTTCTATGACGAAATATGGAAATAAAATAAACGCAGACAAGTTTGTTTGTGTCAATCATAGCAATCAAGAAGAAAGTGATGATGTTTGAATAATAACGAAAAAATTTACACATAATGCAACATTGTAGAGAACCCGAGAGTGAGACTTATCTCAGCTACTTTACCTACTCTTATGTGTTCCTATTTGTATTTCGAAACATCATTTCGTTGTCATCGACTGCCCATTAATGCCTCTTGATATAAGATTATTTCGTATCATAACGAAACAGAAAGATAATGAGAAGAAAACGAAATATTTGTTAAATCGCCAAAAGATGTGTGAAACTGGGTTAGTGCGCTAAATTGAAAATAGTATCGGGCCAAATCCTAAGGAAATGTCAAGAGTTGACTCTTCCGAGATAAAATAAAAGATTGAATCACATGGAATTGTGTGCATGATCCGAAAGAATTCGACTCAATGGGTATAATCAGTTCTCTGACATTGCTAGTGACTGGCCCAGTAGATTTTAGTGCACATTCAGGCTTCGTGGAACTTTCGCCGGGAGCACGACTCAATCTGATAAATGTCCTCCAAACAGCCATTAATAAAATTTCGAGCACCTCTAGCGGGCACTCGGGATTGTAGGTCAAACGTTCCAGTTGAGTAATTATACCGGACTCGTATCAGATGTGGGGAATATTATCCACGGAATGAACTCAAGCTCCTGTGGTTTATACGCCAATTTAAACGACAAATCAACACGTTTAGAATACTATGGTATCAGTTTTAGAGGAACATTACAATAAAATGTTTAAATATAAGCCAATATACGCATCAATCATATAATATGGGGAAATTTATTTACGATGTCGCGTTTCGACTCATCGCTTGATAAAGTTTCTTTTTTTTTTGTAACGCTCACATTTCAAAATAAACGTAACGTCAAATTACTATCGCCGGGTCATTAACTTAAGTTGATCCACAAAAGTACCGAAAAATCGAAATAAACCGAAAGTTTCACAGATGATTTGAACATGAAATATTTTCTATTATTTTAGCTGTAATTTTTTTTATGAGTTGAAATTTTCGACTCTTTGGACAGCTTGGAAGGTATAATAAATCTTATGCGTTTTATTTTACCGGAGATCAACTTTTCTCACTAAAAGATCCTTACTCAATCTATCATCCAGTCTATCGTTCTCCGTCGTTTAAATGAATTTCCTTTTTGAAATTCTAAATTAAATCAACTCGTTAACTACATGGAGATGACCTATTCTCTGGGTCCAAGCCCTTAAGCTTGGCAACGAATAAGTTACCCAGACCTTGCCAACCCACTTCTGGTTACAAGCAATTACAGTGATATGTATGAATGTAATGTAATTTTAGTACGCAATTATTGAACGTATGCCGGACCCCTGCCACATCCTCTCAGAGCGATTAATAGCCGAGACTACATTCAAAAGAGGACAGTTATCGATTTAAATAAACATAGCTACTATCAAACGAGAAAAGTGTTTTCGAGGAAACACTTAAATAATTATTAAGTAGACTACAGTCCGAATGATTCAAATTTACGAGCATAAGGTTTTTTAATAGCCACCCAAGAATCACAATAAATAATGTCAAACAATGCTCGTTATGCCCTTAAACTCGGCATGTCCTCCGTTTAAATGTATCCATCATTTTCCGTTTCGTTTTTGAAATTCTTTAAACGGCATGTTTACGAATTAAAAGTTTTATTTTGTTATTTTAGAGAACGAAACCTTGGCGGTCTTGTATAAAAAGGGGAAAGAAACATTTAAAAAATACATAAGCACTATTATCCTGTACTTATTATCTCATTCTACTTTAAGACAAGAAAAAATATTTTAAATCGCAAATTCATCATCAACCAATGTCGTTCATAGAACGTATTTTAAAAAGACTCATAACAGTAGGCTTAAGATAGGGAGGCAGACTGCTTGCGATTTATCTGGACAGGATCCCGCTGTGTCAATATCCAATAAAAATACCTGCGTTACTTTACTATTATTGCGCATTAACTGTCCTCCTTATTGCCCGTCCCTATGCATTGAGCGATTTTAAAAATAAAAACGTGTCCATTCTCAGACTCGGCGAAATATTTTAAATTTCGAACGCAACCGGTTATTTAAATAACCTATTACGGACGGGTCTGTAATTCATACGTATCACATTTAAAGCCTTCAATTATGTAATTATTGCATTTCGGTGGATACTGTTTTAAAAAAAGAAACAAAAGGAAAATAAAAGTTAAAGAAAATAAAGCCTTTTATTTTAAGTACCTGTGAGTGGTGGGATAAAAATTGAAGACAATTATGAAATTTCACGTGTGTATTGCAAACTTTGATGTGTACAACATAATATTCAGTACCTTATCTATTTTAATGACTACTAAGAATATTTTAATAATCGACATAGCGCTTAATGCGCAGCGAGAATCCTTAGTTATATAATTATTATTAGCTTTTTTGTGCAATAAAAATATGTTTTAGTTACCCAATAGTCGACTTATTTAATGAATTAGTATATTCCAACTGAATCGTGTAACAAAATAGCATGAAATATTTATCCAAAAGCTAAGTGAAAATATTTGGTAATTAATGTTACATCTCAAAGAAAGTTATAAAATATTGACTTCAATATTACTTTGTTTTGTAATACCAAAAAACATAATAACATTGATTCATTGTTATGAGCTGGCCGTAAATTTTAATTATGCTCTTAACACCTACGTTAGATGTTTAAATCAAGAATTTATATTTCATATTAAGGCTTTCGTCTGTGCATTTATAATGCAAGAGAAATTTTTAATTAATAGCCGCGTATTTGTTAGTCGCGTTGGGATTCAAATTCGTAATCAGAATGACTTATAATATTATGATTGGTGTAATTTTTCTTAAAATGCGATGTGCTTGAAAGTTATATTTGTACAAAATTATACGCGGTTAAGTTAAGCGCTGTATGCAATTTCTTTATGTATTTATAGTTGCTTCGATACTTTATCATTCTTTGCAGGTTTGGAGCATTACACGAAGACAAATTGAGCGTACCCATCGATTTGATATTGAAATTATGGTTAAGAATGTCGAGTTGTAGCTACAACACAGCTATGAAAGAAAGATGAAATAGTCCATGCCGGATTATGCACGCCCCTACGATGATTCCGAGGAGCGATAAATTTAATATAGTCGACGGCAAAATTGTTGTTTTGACTGCCCTTCTTTTATGAATATCGTTTCGTTTTATTTTGAAGCCTATTGTCGGGATGGCTTTTGTGCCCTATCTACTTACTACCTTTTATATTAACAATTTTACGTCCACGCCTCTAAAAAATCGCTTTGATGGAACCGCTTTTGAATGCGTTTTACGCCGTAAGCGGTAAGTTGCAGTTGTAGGTCTCTCTTTACAAAGTCCGCTTGAAGTAGCACAACGTTGTCACTTCTTCTACTGCCGAGTATTAATGGAGCTAAACATAGCTAAGACAATAGGAACTAAATAAAGATAAGATAAATGAGGATAAATAAAGAACCCTAAGGGGGTTCTTTTTAGCAATATATTGTTGAGCATATATATTCTTGACGTCCGCAATATGAGGATAAGCAGTTTCGACTTCGTGTACTTCAAAACTCTTTGTGTTGCTGTACTGTTGTGATCAAGCTTATCGGATACCACCAAGCATCATCGTGTTACTTGTCATGCAAATTAATTCTTTACTACTAGTGATTTGGTCTCAGAAAAAATAATATGTTCCAAGATAACACAACGATCAGCATTGGCATCAACGGCGGGCCGACTCCTCTGAGAGAATACCACGTTGGGATCAAACCAAGGACCTGCGACACCGAAGTCTAAAGCTTTGCGTATATGCTAAAACATGAGATGAAACCATGCAACAGATTCTTTTGTAATAAGTCAGGTAATCGGTTGGAAGGCTCTTACTCCAGAGAAGTTACTAGCCATAGAGATAGGCAAAGTCATATCTCTGGGATGATGAGCAAAGCGCAAAGCTACCCAGAGTTTGAAACTTTTAGTTAATTTAAAATACTAAGTACCTATGTTCTGTTCATATTTCTGTTTCACTTACAATATATACCAACGTATAATTTAACAACAGGCACTAGAATTCCTCATCTCGTCCCTTATTTAAAAAAAAACAGCACTATAACTTCTACAGGTTCGAGTTATAACTTTGATTGAGACACCACGATAGATCTCCATCGGTGGTGACAACCCTGACTTTCAAACACGGTTTCAACAATCCCATCTCTAGCCAACAAGGTCACTGTTCGTGTATCTCATAACATAAAAAAAGCTATAATAAATGAATAAAAGTTAGCTCCATGGCCAAAATGCGTCAACCGAACGTCAGTTACGAACTCTACATGCGTACAAACTACAGGTTCCAAGCGTACAATAAGTCCGCTTAAGGAATCTTGTTCGATTCCCACACACATCGAGTAACGAGAGCAGAAAAATGATAACATTGAACCCGTATACCTTTTACAGTTTGACCAGTTCGCATTTGGTCAGAAGCATGCAACGCCTTGCGTATACAATAATGGAATTGTTTTTCTCGGGTACGCAAGCGGCAGTGGTCCGACGTGTGTCCGTCAAAGTGATGTTGTGTTATTAAATCGATACATAAAATTATTAGTCCCTCTGTACATGTGTGCTGCCAGTTAAATGTCTTAGTTTTTGTCCATGTTTATATATGTATATATACATATATAGTTCTTATCATGTTTATGAACTTTATTTAAATCTCTTACTTAGGACTTATATAAATAAAGTATTTTACTTCTGCCCGGAACAAAATAATCGACGACCGGTCGAATCTTTATATTTTTTATGGAGTATGCTGACAAGCGAACAAGCGGCTTACGGCTGATGGTAAGTGATCATCTTCACCCACGGACATATATAGCATTACGGAACTAGCGAATGCGTTGCCAGCCTTTTTAGGGAGAGTTTTTGAAAAAGGAAAGGGGGAGTGAAAAAGCCGGGATGGGGAGGGAGGGATGGGATGAGCCACCGGCTACCTCAGTCACCGGACAAATCGCGGAAACAACAAAACTTCCAATTAACGCCGATTTTCTGTAAGGTCGTTGCACTTATCCGGTTCGAGCCGGCCATTCAGCAACGGGACCAGCTGTTTGGTTGCACCACCGTAGTTAAAACCTTTATAAGGTAATTCGGCAAATTTCAGTATAACATGACTAGAAGCTAGCTTTCACAAGATTATTTAGTGATTTATTAATAAGCTTTCAAAATTATTCAACGGATATTGCGTAATTATATTTTCGTAATATACGTAATTCATATACATAGATTAAAAATATTAATAACTGTTATTTAAATAGTTTAACGAGATCGTCATGATTAAATAATTTTTTTGTAGGATTAACACCTAAACCCAAATTTCTCAAAATACTTTTACACTTATTTTAACTTATAAACAGTTTCACGGATAAAGTGATTATCGTTATAAGTGTTGAATCGCACCTCTCTAGATGACGCTACATCGAACGTGCTGCCGCTCCTGTAAAAATTGACAAGAATACAACACCAAGGATAATTACATCGGAACGAGGTAACACGATGTCATGGGGCGTTATTGACAAATTTAAATGCAATGAGTAATATGGTCGAAGCATTCGCAGGGTCCTATTTACCCGTAGCGGCTTTTCGGCATGCCCCGCCGTTTTTGTGGCGTCAATACGTAATGAGCCGGCATTGAATACGGCCTCCGTAAAAGCCAACTTGTAGAATGCCAGACGACTGTCTTCCAACACCATATTGCGCCGTGTCACTAACCTCGCTAAGTACAACCCTTAGCCCGTAACGCCGGCACATGCAATAAAAACTGATCGACAGTGATGTCAATGTCAGTAATCGGCTGACAATGTTAATATGCACGATATTAGCAACTATTTAATATCGCTAGCAATTTGGGTATTGTATCGCAGGCGAATTTGAAAAAGTTCCAATACAGTGGACCTACGTAAACCAAAGGGGATTTAAATTTAATAATACGCATTTCTGACTGCTACTGATTTTATTTTATTTTTATCAGATGAACAAAGAAGTCTCAATCACCAGTAAGTTGGAGTTCATAAAAGCCACTGGCGTGTATACTTACTTTAGATGTAATTTCTTTTTGTTTGTTTGTAATGAATTAAAAACAGTCAACGTAAATCCTTGCATCTATTCCTTTATTGTAATAATAAGATTGATTTGATTGACTTTAGTAATTGTTTTATCATTGCTTTATTTTTTTTTTACGGAGTAGTTATTGTTTTTCATCAAGTGAGCTGCCCTCACTTGATGAAAAACAATAACTACTCATGGACATTTGCAACGTCGAACGTTTGCAAATGCGTTGCCGGTCTTCAAGGTGGGAATATTTGGAAGGAAATGGCAGGAACGGTGAAAGGGAGACTGGAAAAGGTAGGGGAAGGCTGGAAAAGATTCTTCTTTGAATCATGATGATGGTAGATTCTTCTTTGAATGGTGATTCACCGACCTCCTTGATCACCAGAAGAATGCAAAAGTACAAAAACTTCCACTTACGCGTTCCGATTCCAGTCGGCGCCTTCACCAGCAACGGAAACTACGTGGTCCTACCACCGTAAAATTTGGCTTTAAATATTAATTCTTCAGATATATTTATAATTACCATTTGCTTGTTTAAAAAATTTAAGGGTTGTGTCGTACATAAAAACATTTTATATAGAAACAGCGTGTCATGGAGTCGATAAGATTTTTTCGGATTAGCTTCAACTCTGCAACCCCATGACTTAAATATACGTTCATAGACTATAGTAGTAACTTTTTACGGAGTAAGCAGAGACAAATGAGAGATCGCCAACAAACATTCACAATATCACAGTAGTTTCAAAATGCATTGCCGGATTTTTTAATCGGCAATATTTTCTTGAAGGTCTCCAAGTCTTATCGGCCTGAATACACTACTGGCTGATTCTATAGACTGCCCTTTTGTGCCTGCCCTTAGTAAGAAAATCCAACTAAAACTATTCTTACAGCTAAGCCACGGATGTTTCTATTTAGTCAACTTAAAAAGCTTTCCAAGGTTGCGCTCGTATCGTAAATTGTTTATCCCGCATTGCATCACCTGCGACGTTTTCAATTTGTAACGTGATTACGAGTTATCGTGACGAACGAGCGCGATATTAAACAACCAGCCCCAAGATGATAAGCGGTTTTTGTTCTCACACGGGGACCCACACGAATTGTTTTCAACTCAAGCCACATACGTATAACAAGTGAGATAACACAGTCAGTACTTTAAATTTGTTTCCTCTATTTGTAACTATGAAAATTATTAATGACTTCTGAAATAAAACCGCTTTCGCACATAGAACTGCCTAATGTACATGTTTATTGTTGTCTCGTTTTGAATTATTAATTAAGTCAAAAGTATCAGGGTAATATTAAACAGAATCAGTAAAAACAAAGTTCAACAACACATTTTTCTTTGCGTATATTACTGAAGATATAATCATTAATTCGTTTAAACTAAACCGTAATTCAATATGGCCTTCGCAATGCTTGCCTTAACTTTAACAGTTTTCGAATAACTCATGTAAAACTTTTTTTCAAATATATTTTAATATATTTTTGTGACTAATAATTACTTTAAAAGATTATATCATTTCAATTCGATATTTTTTCAATCCGTTTACTTATTAAAGCAAAATTAAATCACTGCCCATCTGGATATACAAGTCAACCATATTAAATGAGTCTGTACAAATTACACACTAAATATAATCTGATGAAAAATCTTACGACGGTAAATGTTCGTAAACTTCTTAAAAAACGATCGTTTTATTTTCCATACATGTAGATAAGGCACTAAGCTTGCGAAAAGCGCTATCGAAAACGAGGTTTACAATTTTGAAACGCCTTACGCAATAGGGAATTCCTCGCGCCAATAAACCAATGGGCTGAATGACGCTGGGCGCCACAATCTTCCAGGCCCGCGAAATGTCAAGAGTGCTGTTACGTAAATACCAAAAGTAGCCCAAAACATTGGTAATGCCTTTGATAACTACTGTCGAAACTTTGAATGGGACCGTGGTAACGTTTGAGGGCTGCTGACAGATCATTTGTCACCGAACATTAATTGTTTGATTACCTAATCGTTACTTAAACATTTATTAGCCGGCGCTTTACGCCACCTACGATTTCTGAATAAACTGTCAATAATTTTGAGTTAATATTGCAAGTTATTGCTTAATAACCTAAGTATATATCTAAACGAATGTTTTTAACTATAGTGAAATAAAGAAATTTTTATAATTTACGATAAATGGTAGCTTTAAATTATTACATCACCAGTTTCTCGACATTATTTAGCTTAGTTTCACTGACATAAGCCATTAAATTGGTCCAAAAAAAAAGAGTTCGCAGATCATTTTCATGTTTCAGCATCATGAATATCAAATAGGGTGCATACATGATACAATTTATATACGCACAACTTAATTTTTATAGAAAGAATTTTACAAAAAGATAGAAAAGTACAAATGAATGAATATTCTTTTAAAAACACTACACTGTTCTTTTAAAAAGACACATAGGATTTCTCTGACCTAACCTAGTCTTAGCAGCAAGGGTCAGTGAAAAATATCACTAGAAAAGTATATGAAAGTTTATGATCAATGAAATTTTTCTGCTTAACGAATATGAAAGCACAATTGCTGCAACTCAATCTGCCAGCTAAACCATACACGTATGTCCAATTCAAACAATCAGTAAGTTCGTTGGCCACATAATCACATCGAATACGTTACCATGATCGGACACCGCGGCTTAAGTGCGCAACGTCTCGACTCGCGGACCAAGCGTGCCCAGTTAGGCGGTCCGTGTTTACACAAAACAAATATCCGAATTACGAACCGGTCCTTGTAAATCAATTGGAGCGTAAGAACATTACCGCGCTGCTCTATCTAGTGCGCCATTTACGCAATGTTGATACCGCGTGGGCGGCCAATATGACACCTGTCCACAGGTATTAACGGTCCGCTGAACATCGGGCACCATATGTGTTGATGTCGACGATCAATTCTAGGATTTGCACACGCCGCTGTTGTAACAGAGTACGTGAATTAATCCGTATCAATCCTAGATAGGGTTGTCTGCAAACAAATCGACTCCGCGCAGTCCTATGATGAAATCTCGTCACGTTTACGGCCAAGGGGGATTATGGATATCTATTTTGGATAGGAGCATTTGCATTGAATAACGGTGTACGCGTATATGTAGATTAGAAAAATGTCTGTTACGTAAGCTATAAGCTGTTTTCGGTGCGTCTAGCCAAAATCTTGGCATAACAAGCCGTATTTATGATATTAGTGTTACGATATTGATGATTGATTGATCGGTTATGGTAGGATACTTTCATTTTATCGGTCCTTATCGAATTTTATTTTTAATTTTTAACTGTTATAACATTTCTCAGTGTGCAAAACGAAGATAAATTCGTTATGTTACGGCGCAAGCGATTATTATCTTCGAACAATCTCAACTCGACGTGTAATTTTCAACCTGATAATGAATACTAATGTTTGTGGTCTTTACGAAGTTGGTTAATTAAATTAAACAGCACGCTGAGTAAAGTTCAACACTTAACACGGTCAGAGAGCGGCGAGAGTCAAACTAAATGCTAATACAAAAGCGGAACATAATCAGAACGCTTCCTCTATCACTGATATTTGTTAGCTTAAGCTGTTTCATTCATTAGCGTTCAATTTTTTACTTTTGATCACTATGTAAAGTTAATTTATGACATATTTTAAGACCAACCCATTGACTTTAGAGTTGATAAACATAAGCTATGAAAAAACATCGATTTCTACAAAAAATAACAACACAAGATTATTGAAAAAAATAGAAAAAATTATGACAGTTGGCTGGTTAACCTTGAGTCTAAGATCTATATGAAGTTGAATGATACATTACGATAAGATCTAATCGAAAAGAGCTTAAAGCTCTTTCCCCACATCGCACTAACGATAGTCGAAAAGTCTGGTAAATAGCTAAAATCCGGACAAATTTAACATTGTACGTTAAATTTGTCGCATTGTCAGTTATTTATGCATAAAGTAGTCAATATAAAAATAAAATATGAGTCAATATAAAAATATGACCCGAAACATACGAATTCCCTCGTCAAATATCAAGTAGTTTTCCCGTTTCAAGATATCAATCCATTGCTCCATTGGTACGTAGAACAATGACAATTTTAAAGAAGAACTCTTTTTTTAACTGAAACAAAACATATTTAAGTTTATAATGTTTATTTACAAGATAAAACGATGATGATATATTATTATTATTTTCTGTTGTATAACTGCATTCAAATTTAGTTCAAACTCCCGACGTTCCCGTTTAGATTATAATTATACGCGATTGATCCGGTTTCATTTCATCGGTGGTGTTATCGTGATTATAAGAAAACCTTAAATCATCGAGGGCATAATATACATCATTTATTTTTTTATTTATTTATTCTTTATTGCAAAAACCAAAAGGAAATTACAATGGGCGGACTTAATGCCTTTAGGCATTCTCTCCCAGTCAACCCGG
>DWHO01002600.1:0-13085 GCA_018247575.1 Eurytides lysithous rurik
AATGCCCTAATCCAACTAAGAAACAACAACACAAAGTCATTGCCCTCCGCGGGATTCGAACCCACGACCTCCGTTTTTTAAAGCGCGGGCCTATACCACTAGGCCACAGAGTCAGTTAGCCATGTATGTATGCGAGTGATATTCTCCTTCCAACCGAAACACAATATTTCTTACACATGACTAAACTGCCGGTGGTACTAAAACAGGCAGAGACAGTTCTACTCTTGTACCTGTTGGCGACAATCATCTAAATTTAAGGTTATATAAATTATTTTGATAATTTATTTTATTTTATTATTATTTTGTCTTTATTTTTTTTATAATGTTGTTATGCATCGTGCATCTGGCATTTAATAATAAAAGTAGTTAAAGGGGCAACGCGATGCTCTGATTGGCTGACGGGGTCGCACCAGATTAGTCAACGGTCTAACGCGTAATATCTTCGCACTCTAAGGTTGGCGCGCTTAAGAAAAAATAGTCTGGTTTTATCGCGCACGGAGGGAAATATATTTACGTATTTTTGTATAGTTTTCCAACTCAAAGCACGGGTTTCGAGAAATCATTTGGAGTGACCGCACTTTTGGATTGATAATAGTACATATATATGTACTATTATCTCTAATAATTCTCTCTCTAATATTTCTCACCTTTATGGTAATACTTTCTGACCAATAAAAAATCTACCACTTACACTTAGTTAGATGCCCGCGTAATTACATATGAAAATGGTTGACAACTGAAAGACTAATTCACCCGATGATAGAACAATTGCAGATGTTGCAAGCGTTATATCGAAAATGTGAACCTCCAGTCTGTCTCACTCACCGAACATACTCAAAAGTGTAACTTCTCCACCAGTCATTAATGTAATGACAACCCAGATGAATTTGGGCTGCTTTTGCAAAATATGTTATAACAGATGTTGCCTTATGAAAAAACTTGTACATTTATTCAACATAACATTTTGTTGTATGATAAACTATGAAATTACAGATGGAGGAGATGAAAGAGGAATATGAAGCGAGATTGAGCAAAGTTGCCCCACAACCAGCACCCAGGGAAAACACGCCTTCACGCCTATTGCAGAATAAGGTATAGCAGCATAACACTTTTTGCATAGCAATGTTTTGTATATTATTTTTGATTGATCGCTTGCCTAAATAAAGCTGCAAATTAAATTAAGGTCTTTATACAATTAATTATTTTAGTTATAGGGTTTAAATTATTTGAGATTCTCTTTAACAAGAATTAACTAAAGGAAAACTGTTTAATTAATACATGAATTTTTTAAATTTCTTTTTTTATACTGCGCATGAAGTATAAAATTTTATTTTTAACTTTCCATGACATATAATTATATGTCACTTCATATATAATACACCATATAATTATTTTTATGTTTTCAGATATCACAGCTGATGAGAGAGATAGCTATACTAGAGGTGAGTTTGTTACTTAACTCATTTTACAACTAAACTAACAAAGTGGAACATTTAATATCTACAATTGTATTGAATCAATTGTTTTTTTTTTATTTTAGTTTCAATTAAAATAAATGTATTATTGTCAGCTAAGTTCCATTTTATAATATTCCTTTGAGTTCCTTTTAATTCCCTTTTAATAATTGTAATTTCCTTTTTCTTACGTTTTAATAATGTGTATATGCTAATTACACGTATATGATAATTATTACTTCCTCAATTCATTATCAGTGATGACCTATGACTCCGATGGACACAAATAGTGATGAACAGGTTCTTGTTTAAAGGGATGAAGTGAGCGTTATAGCTACCATTGCTACAGATAATTGGTCCAGGCTAGCGAGAGAAAGATGAAAATGTAAATTATTAATGAGGCTTATATTGCATTAGGCGGTCCTTACATACCTACCAATATAAGCTAACAATACTATTATTATTATTTTACCTATAGTTCTGACTATAGTTATAGTATTAGTTTGGAAATACTAGCAAAACTATGACATGTACTAAGATGAGAATACTGTAATATCGTAATGTAAGAAAATAAAAGCTTACTAGCTCCTACTATTATTATTAATTACCTATCATTTAATAAATGTATTTGCTCTGATGCAGGAAAAGCTAACGGCGGAGGTGTTGGCCAGGGCAAGAGCGGAAGAAGAGTTGCAGCATTTGCGCGTTTGCATCGAGGAGAGAGACGGTACGGTGCATTTCATCATGGCCACGGAAGATATACGCATACTTATATCTGAACTTGTATAGAATTAAAGCTACGCAGTACGTTTTATAGGTGGCAGGAGCCTTTTTCTAAGTCCGCCCTAAGTGGTATCACTGTGTTGCCCTTTAAATAAATAAATATGTAGGCGATGTTGCCATAGTAATTAATGGGCATAGAGATATAATATCTGGTCTAGGTGTCCATTGGCAGTGGTGATCATTTAACATCAGCCAGATGGACCACTTGCCACTCGCCGGATGAGCCTAAATATTGTTTTCCAGCAGAACTCTTTGGCAGTCTGCCAGTTGTGGAGCCTCAGAACAGTAAGGGGAATCCTTACTTCATTTCGATTCAGAGGGCTACTTTTCTAAAGACATGATTGGCGATAGAGAATATATCTCTGGCAGATTCTTGCAGTGCAGAGTCAAACAGTTTTTAAGTGTTATATTCTGTAACTTTTAGTAGCACTGTATTACGGATAAATGTATCCGACGGGTCTTCGACCTTTAAGTTCTTTCACTATTACTTTTTCAAAGTACAACACGTCACAAAATGGGCACCCAATTCGACTGTTGACTTTTATAACTTGTCTTGTTTTCGACTGCTAGTGCCAAATAATTACCTCCAGATTCTATATTGGTAAAAAAAAGTTGATAGGATAATTTTGAATTGAAATTTGTAATACACTTACTAATATTATTCACTCTCAAACGATTGCATTTCTCAGCTTCTTAAATAGATAAACGACCAAACGACTAGATACCATCAATACCACCTAGATGGCTGGTATTCCATCACCGTGCGCTTTTCGCGAAATTTCCTGCCACGCATCACGAGCTTGTGGAACGGGTTGTCGCCAGCGGTATTTCCGGACCGATACGACTTAGGGTCCTTCAAGAAGAGAGCTTATACCTTAAAGGCCGGCATTTGCAAGTCTTCTGATGTTGCGAATGTCCATGGGCGGCGGTGATCGCTTGCTCGTTTGCCTCCTTACTAATAAAAAAAAAAGCATTTTACAATAAATTGATAATGTCATCATTTCCTTTGACACAGGATTCCAAATTTTGTGGTTTATTCATATATGCATCTATTTCAATTTATTTTTTTAATTCAGTAAATAGATAAATGCTCATACGCATAATGGTCAGAGTTGAATTATCGGATGTCATCTTTTTACCAAGTTAACTAAATCCTTATTAAACAATCTTTTCCCGTCTTCCAGAGAAAGCTTATAAAGACGCCCGGAAATCGGCCGAGGATGTCATGTCCCTCACCGACAGCGAGGAAGATAGTGACTCGGGGGAAACGAACGATCCTTGCAACGAGAGCCTGGAGCCGACCTTCAAAAAGGAAGACATCAATCGGTCGCGGCTGCTGCGGCAAAGTCTAGCCAACGCCTGCGCTGCCACTGATAATATTTCTGAAGGCAGCCTCTCAGATGACTCAAACGACCGCACGGCCGAGAGGATCAACGACACGGTCACCTTTGAGAAATCCGATGACACCCTTCTGGACGATGACGGCTTTGATGATGGGGAGGAAAGAGAAGCTCCGGTCAATGATGTCGAGAGAAACACCAGCAGAGCTGTTCATGAAATGGACCATGAAGTGGCGGTAGATCACGTCGATAAAGATACCGCGACCTTTGAAGATAACGATGATGAATTCGATGCTAACGATGTGGATGTGCGCGCGGCAAGTGAGACAGTGATCAGTTCGAGCGATGCAGTCGAGGAGAAGTGTGTGTCGCAAATGATTGCGCGCGGTACGTACTTCGTCAGGAGGTCACAAGACGATAGCACGAGCGACCGGTCCAGTGTAGTACCCGAAAGTGACACATCTAGAGATGCGAAAGACGTTAAAGAGGAAATACAAGAGAGTGGTATCGGAGAAGATGACGAGATTACAAAAGAGAGTCGAAAGTTGGAACACGAAACCAAGACTGATGTGAACACGCCGCTGACTATAAGAGACACTTTAGTGAACAAGATAATTAAATCTTTGAAGTCGACCTCCGAAGCCCATAACTCCAACGCATCTTTAGCACAATTCGAACAGCTAGAATTGGCGGCCAGCGAAATGGACGCCCAAGCGGTAGAGAGGAAGTCCGAAGATCTGCTGAAAATCGAAGTCGTTAAAGACAAGAAGACGTACTTTGACGACAACTTGACTGACGAATCTAAAGAAATATCAGATGTCGTTACCAGCAACGAACCCAGTAAAGAAAAGAGAGTTTACTTTGACAATCTGGACACCGTCGTCGAAAGCGATAGTAATAGAAGAATCTCCGATGTTAAAAATTTGGGTAACTTAAAGTGCGATCAGTTTAGATCGCCTTCGATCGTGAAGGAAGACACCGGATCCGGTAACGAGCCGAGCACGATGAAGCTGTTCGGCGAAAGTTTCACAAGGCAACCCGATCCGATAACGAGCATAAACAAAATCAATCTGCTGAAGAAGAAAAACGATTCCGTCGACGTTTTCGAGTGTTTCGACTCGCCTCGCAACGAAGCAATACAGAACGACAAAGCCCAAGTGGAAGACATTCGAAAATCCGTAGGCAAAATTGATTTGAATGACAAACATGATGAAGTTGTTGCTAATATTGATAAAGAATTTAAGAAACCTGTAGTAAAGGAGCCCGCAGTTAATATGGTTATGTTGGAAGAAAAATCTCGGGTGAACGAGGAATGCGGTGAAAAGGTAACGACGTCAGAGCCAACTGACGACTCATCGCGTTTGGAAGCGGAGCTCAAAGTTGACAACACCTTGGAGGAATTCGAGAAAATTTACAAGGACGTATCCCAAGCCAGACCCACAGATTTCGAAATGCTGGTGACCGATACGATAAACGCTTCAAACGTCAACGGGGAGAGTGAAATCGCGAAAACCCAAGACACCGTCGACACGAAATACAACCTGCGCAAGAAGACGCTGAAGAAATCTGAATCCGAGGGGAGCGAATCCAGAAACATGCCTGATTGCAAGAAAGCTATCGATGAGAACTACGTGATAGAAGTGTTGAAAGAGAGTCAGGCGAAGTGCGAGAGCGCTGCGAGGACCAAAAGGAACCTGAGACTACGCAGAAGGAGGCAACAGGACAGTGAGAGCACCGAGCGCGATAAAGGCGCCAAGTTGAAGGACATCGTTAATCTCCAAACTGAATTCTCTGACGTGACGATGGACGTGCCGGCGCCGAAGAGGGAGGTGAAAGACATCGCGTCGCCCGTCAAAGCGGACGAGGCGGAGAATGTGCCGCCGATGCAAGAGATACAGAGCTGTCCCTCGAAAAGGTAACGCATCTTTTATAAGTGGCAGTGATAGCGATCTTAAGAACCCTAAGACCCTTGCACGACAACTTGTAGTATACGACAATTTAAAACGACTAGTCGAGTTCTATTCAAATGCCAACGATGAGTATAATCGTCGAATATAAATGCTTTAACCAAGAAATAGACAGAAATTTGGGTAAGCAATACCACACTAATACCACATGAAAAATAAATGGCAATAGATTCGGCAAGTGCTTCATATAACCGTGTGTTTGCTCGCTGACAAAACATGGTCAAATGTGTGTGCTTTTTCTTAACAGTGTACGTAGATGCGTCCCCGTACTTGGCAATTGATGACACTTTTGGCGCAGTTGCTAGACTTGGCTAGACTTCGTCGTCGCAGGTGGTGGGTTCGATTCCCACCCGGGACAAATATTTGTATAAGCTACATAACTGTTTCGATTCTAGGCGTTTGTCCGTGTGAAATTTGTGTATATAAAACGCTCTTACAACACCAGATATTTCTATCTTAAGATGGATCAGCATTTTTTTTAAGAAAAAAAATTATGATTCTTGGCACTAATTATTGTCAAATATGTTGATGTGTTTTTGAAACTCTCTCGTGTTGAATATGTTTGGTAATATAAATTCGGAAGCGGTTGAGTTAAAAATTGTTGTTGTAAGCGTGACGGTTAGTTGACAGAGTATCATTCCCGCAGCGTGACTCGCAGCCGCCGGAAGCTGTTCACGCCACGCGCGGAGCCGCTGGACGAGGACTTTGTGGACGGCGAAGGCGCCAGCGGCGAGAGAATCAGGGTTCCGCGCCCCTCCTACCAGCGGCCCCGTGCTAGGCGCAAGCTGTGACGTCACCGCGAATGTGCCACCGATACTCAACACGCGACACTCAGAAACGGCAGTTCAAATAATAATCAGTATTCAATTCCTTAACTGGATTTTTTCGTTTATATTGTGTTACTAAATGAACACAAAAAAGTGTAACTAAATGAACACAAAAAAGTGTAACTAAATGTACAACCACAGTTCAATATATTCTTTTAAGGGGTTGACTTAAACTTCCACATCTTTGTGCTGCGTGTGTTCAAAAATGGCCACAGCTGTCAATTAAACGGTCTACTTTGTTGGTAATTTGTTTAAAAAATAACAATTGATGAGAGGTCTTTGAAAACAAAAAATGAAGTCTCAAGGCCTTTATTAATATATTTCAAATATTTGTCATTGGCATAAACGAATTTATTTCTAGTTAATTATTATTAATGTCTCTGAATGAGTTATGCTTGCTTCTCAGTTAGGCTGGCAATGTAATTTCGGGCGTAACTTTAAGAAACAGAAAAAATACAACTAATTGCAATGAACCCTTTGTAATCCTTGTTAAGAGGTTTGCAATAGAGATTAAATAAAAAAAATAAATAATGAACATTTATTGTGTCACCATATTATTGGTTGAATCAAAGTATCTAAAAACCATAAGCTAGAAATTAAACAATGCAATTTGAAATATTAACTTGTTTGTATGTTATTTGAAATGAAGATAGTTGTATAGAATCATTTTCATTAGACACTTGACTCTGTGCTTATACACAATATGATATACGATCATTGAAGAGATAATTTGACTGCTTATTTGACTTGACATATTATTTTGCTGGACAACCAAATATATGTAGGTTTCATTCGTCCACCGTGATCATGTGTATATTATTGTTATATCTATTGCTTAAATGAAAATAGTATTATAATATTATGTTATATTAAAACTCTTCGTCTTTTATTTGTCCTATCGATGATACTGCCTTATTTTAAACATTTAAAGCTGCAAAAAAATTAAATATGGAAGGAAAAATTTTATTTAACCTCTCGCTTTTCAATTAAGATGTTTTTTGATTCGTTAGCAAGCAATGGCGTAAAAAATTGAATGCATTATTTACGATTTTATGGTCCAAGTTACTGTGCAGTGAAGTGCGTCGTACAGTTTTATTTTTATGTAAACTATGTATGATATTACGTTTTGAATTCAAAAATAAATGTAGGATATTCAGTGGTCAAAAACCTATACGTAGACGAACGATATTTATCTTACCATCGCAGTGACTAAGTGGGTGGGTACATTAATCTTTTAGCAAAAAATGTCTTAATTTACCCCAAATTATTAAACTCCGAGCTAAAATTACTAAACACACTACACTAGCAATATTAAATAGGGATAGTGTTCCATTTATTATCAAGCACAATCTAGGGATAAAATTTTGTTTAAGGATTAAGAATGATGGAAGTAAGCTTCTATTCGGTTTCTCTTCATAAGTTTTCAGTCATTGAGGATTAAGTTTATCCTAAACTATTTTTTTAAATTGAAATTAATGGTGTAAAGAAAACCAATAACCACTAAGCATTGGTGATGTTAAAAAGAACAAATGATGCTTGTTGGGAATGAAATAGTCCTGAAAGAAGGAAAATCTCTGTTGAGTCCCCATAACAAGTTGGTCCCTTTAGGGCTTGTAATTTTCGAACATTGTTATATGAAGATATTGAAAGTTATTGTGGGGTGGAAGGATAGGAAAAAGAAATAATGCTGATATATTCAAATACATTCTAGGTGAGAAATTGTAAAATTACAAGTGTTTGTAAAATAATAAACAGGCAAACATGTAAGAGAATGTATACAGGGGAAAATGACAAAGGCAAATTACGACTTGGTATGGAACTATACTATATGTAACGTAGTGTATCTAAAATAAATGTTTCCAGAGAAATTGCTGGGCATGGTAATAGAACTTGTATCTTGAGGTGGTGGGTGCAGCAGTGTCAGACCAGAGCTTCAAACTAGTTGTCCAAAATACTGAGTTTTGTGATGTTATGTGCATCATTTCTGCTCTTCTCTTGCTTGCTCACCTTTGTACTAAATAAACAAAATGAAACACTTTAGATAACTTTACATTGTTTATTTAAACTTAAGCCACCAGAGCTGATGCGGTGCTCGATTCATATTTCCAGTTGGGTGGGAGCACACTCTTTGTCTTGTAGTAACGTGCAAGCCTGTGGATTCTAGACTCGACAAGAATCAGCCTGAACTTGCTGTCCTTGTCCTTCCTGTTCCTCTCCAAGTGCTTCCTCATGGCTACTGCTTTCTTGATCAGGTAGTACAAATCTTCAGGTAGGTCAGGAGCAAGACCCATAGCTTTCATGATACGCAGGATCTTCTTCCCTGTGACAAATCTGACTTGGGCGACACCATGTGAATCCCTGAGCATAACACCTGTAATTTGAAACAGTCTTATCAAATTCAATGTTAATATAGAACTTCACATAAAACAAACAACTGTTATGATCTACAATTTCATTAGTAGAATTTAAGAAAAACATTTTTCCTAAATAAATAAGCTCTCATAATTTCTTAATATATCATTACTAATGCCGCAGCAAAAAGAGCAGCTCACAGAAACATAAAAAGTATTTTCATGTCAATCTCTGACATATCATTCTGTAAGACATCTGTTGTGTTAGCAACATCTCCATTATGATCATTTCCATCTAATTAATGACTAATTCAATTTTAAAGCCACCCACAGTAGAAGAAACTTTTTTGATATTTTCCACACTAAGAAGACTGGCACAGTTTAATAAAGCACCATAATTCAAAAATCTTAGTTCAAAGGGCCACCAAACAAGCACAAAACAACTAATATAACAATTTTATTTTAAGTTACTGAAATTGAAGCAACACTGTAGTGAATGCCATCTTCATCTTTAGTCTTGTTACCATGTATGAATGAATTTACTCTGTAGCAATTACTTAACATTAATTATTCATTCACTAAAGAACTATTGATTAAATAAGTTTGTATAACACAGCCATATAATTAACCAGTGGAATTTATGGTCTAGGTATAATTGACATGTGAAAAATACATGTTTTAAATGGATTTGAAAAATATAAAAATCTCCATCTTTCATTTTAATTTGGTATAAAATAGTATACCAAACAAGATTAATTTGCAATAAACGTTAAAATTATCTTACTTTTTGTGTCGAAAAATTTCATCTGAGGTGACAGTACCAATAGTTACATGTGCAATGTAAAAAAAAATTCAAAATAAATTTTGACCACCAAAATTAACACGTATTTGGATACAATATATTGAGTTTATAATAAACTAAATCATACAGGTACTGTCTGTTATTCATTAGAAAAAGTTGACAACCAATAAGACGGAGATTTTAGATTATTTTTTGAGAGCAACATATTATATTTACTCTTCAGAAAGTGTGTTCAATATCTACACATTTACATAAAAATAAACAAGATATAATATATTACAAGACGTTCAAAATTAATACATACCAATTTGAGAGGGGGTGAGACCCTTTTTGCCAAGTTTGAATATTTGTTCCTTAACATCATCAGCGGTCAGTTTTAACCATGTGGGCACACTGCGGCGGTACGGCAGTGCCGATTGGGAAATACCCTTACTGAAACACACAAAACACAATATCACACCGTTAAAGACGCCATGTGGTTCACAAGAAACATTTCGAGGTTATATCGTCATACACCATTAATGTAGTCTTGAAAGTGAAACATATAATTAAATTTGATAAAACAAAATCGCTGCAAATAAAATAAATAAAGATTTACCCAGGTGCGTGCATACGACCCATGGTTACGGCTTAAAAGAAACTTCGCCGATCTGACAACGACAACAAGAGAAACCGAAAAGATGGAGGCCGGAAGAAGCAATATCGTTCAGTTTTCTGTAGTGTTGTATCTTCGTCCATTTGATTTGCGATTTTTCTTTATATTCAATAATTTATTTAATGAAAGACAAATAAGTAATTATCTATAAAAGTAAATAATATGATTTAAAAATTTTAATAATAACATTTTTTAATCTGTAAAAATTAATTTCAATTTAATATTTTAATATATACGTTTTTTGAGATTTGCAACAGAATTTGCAAATGCGTTGCCTGCCTTTAAGGGGGGAATTTCTGAAAGAGGGAGGGATGAGATGTAAGAGGAAGGGATTATGGTAGGAGTGGAGGGGAAGAGAGAGAGCGGGAGGAAAGGACACAACACTCACCGGACGAAAGGCGGAAGCAATAACACTTCCACTTTGCGCCGATTTTCTGTTGTTGTGCTCACTTAAAACCACTTCAAGTGGTGCAAAATGAACTCCTCCGTCTAGCAACAGGCCCTTCGTATTACATAGGCAATGCCGATTTGCATCAAGACCTAAAAAACTCCGCACTGTCTGCATATTTAAAGGAAATATCGTTTAGAAATTTTGAAAAAATTAAAAGCCATTCTAATCCGTTGATAAGAGCTTTTAGAACTTGATCAGCACCCCCTCGGAACGTGCACCCAAGTTTACGTCGTCCCATAAGCTTATTAAGCGATCCGGATAACACATTAACACGCGCTATAAATTATAAGCGCATACTACCCGTGCCCTCACAAGGGAACGCAAACGACAATGGCGAACCAGGTCAAAAAACCCGCTAAGACATACTACCATACCACGATTTAACGGCAATCACTCACTGATCAACACGCGCCCGTTTCAGTGCGTCCGCTGGCGAATGCGAGGTCTCATTCGCAGCTTACACACGATATCGTCGTGATTCAATTTGACTACATAAACCTTCCTACAAATAGGTTCCTTATTTATTGCGATTCAAGCCGAGGTTTGAACCTCCTTTCAAGGGGTATTTGGATCGCGTCATGCTGTGAACATATGGAAATAAAAAACCATTTAAATGATGTTGGTATCTTTCAACGATAACAAATCATTGCTGTTATTATATGGTAACGTATTACAGATAATAAAAAATGGTTAGACTTGTCACACAAACCACTTGCTGTTCACAAACGTCAACAAAACTACTAGTCTGCTACTAATTTTACAGGAAAATGGCAGAGAAATATGGATTGTCCGCAGAAGAATTTCAGCTTGTTCAAAAGCAGGCAGCTAGGCGAGCTGAGATGAGACGAGAATTTTAC
This sequence comes from Eurytides lysithous rurik, assembly GCA_018247575.1. Lineage (NCBI taxonomy): Eukaryota > Metazoa > Arthropoda > Insecta > Lepidoptera > Papilionidae > Eurytides > Eurytides lysithous. The sequence continues at coordinate 11,488 of DWHO01002600.1, forward strand.
AAACAAAGAACTAATCCATGGAAAAATGCTGCTGAAGCTGGATACGTCGTGAGTACTTAACTTACGTAATTTTGTTATTTTATTGATATTATCATAATCGGTATTATGATACGAAATAATAAATTGCAATAACACATGTAATTTGTTTTGTAGTTCGACCCAGCGCTTCAGAGGTTTATTTCAATGAAAGTTACTCAGTTCGACCAATTCAAACCAAACAGAAAAACGAGTTTATTTGGAGTGGCCGCAATGATGCCCATGTTCATATATGGATATCTCATCTGGAATGAGAGAAACGGTCGTGAGCAGAAGATCAGGAGTGGAGAACTTCGTTACAGAGACAGGATGTTTAAACTTGCTTAAATATACATAACAAACCTGTGATGAAAACATTAGTAATATAGTATTTGAGTTGTTAATTTATTATTTTTTTTTTAATTTTACCTTAAGTACACAACTTACTGGTTATTAATAAATGTCTTTATTGTTAACACAGAAAAATAAATTGAACTGTCATTATACATTTTGTTATTGGCTATAGTAGTTACAATAAAAATAAATCATGACTGATAAACTTCTCTCTGAAACCGAGTGTAAAATAATTAAAGCTCAAATGGAGAGACGGGCAAAATATAGAAAAGAGTTCTTAAGAATGAGAACTGATCCATATAAACATAGTGAAAATGCAGGCCATATTGTGAGTATATAGCATTTATTAATAACATGTTATGTTTGTTTATTAACAGTATCAAATTTTAACTGATGTCTGCTCCCTTTAGAGTTTATAAAAAAAAATTGCTTACGACAAAGCTAATTTTCTTTAGGTACAATAGAGTATGATCATTTTTCTTAGGTGAGATGGTGTCCACTTGGGGTAATATTACCACAGTACCAATTACTCTATTGCCAAACAGAAATTAATAGTAAGTTTATAGTTGGAATATAGTATTACACTATATTCCAATTAAAAGGACATAGATAGAACATCTTAAATAAGGTTGGTAAGTGTAGTATGAGGACCAGAAGGTTTTCTTGCTATAAGGTGTTCAACTTGCACATATTGTCACTTTATCTCTAAAAAAATATATGTATATATAATTTAGCAGACCTGATATTTTTATTTAGTATTTGCTACCATATGTATTCTGCCTCCGTGGCCTAGTTGTATAGTCCTGCGTTTTATAAATCGGAGGTCGTGGGTTCGAACCCTGCGGAGGGCAATAACTTTGTGTTGTTGTTTCTTAGCTCATTAGGGCATAATGGATTACCCAATTACTTGAAAAGTAAGATGATCCATGCATTGGATTGGCATGTAAAAAGTCGTTCCCGGTTTATTGTCGACATCACCTAGCGGTGGTGAATAATCGTGATCAGGCAGTATTAAAAATGAAAGGATTAGTGGTTTCTTGAATAAATACTTGTAATCGACCTTCTCATGAACAAGTTAAAAGTAGCACTCACAAAGAAACATATGTCGGTAAACTAATAAAAAAGTGTTCTTAAAACCTTTTGAAATACCCCCAAAGATCTTGAACTGGAGTTATTTATGAACTGTGAGAATATTCATGTTTTATGTTTAACTGAACACTGGCTCTCTG
>DWHO01002601.1:0-13084 GCA_018247575.1 Eurytides lysithous rurik
TTATCCGTTCCATCGGGCTATGAGAGTAAAAGGAAGAGTGAGTGCACCTGTGTCTGCGCAAACGCTTGTGCACTATAGTATATACTGCGCACTTGGCTGCTCTCTTGTAGATTGGCCGCCGTGGTCACTCTCACATGTACACAATATCAAATTGAAATCGTTTTGCGGATTTTATCACTTTTGTTTTGATTTTAATTTTACACTTTATAGAGTCCATGTTGGCATGCTCCAAGGATTCACGTCTTGTTTGTAACATCGTCCGGGCTACCCTCTGTCCCGACTTTGATACCTCTTATGTCAAAATCCATTTATCTGTGTACGTTACACGGCATGTCACCAACACTCGCACATTTTGTATTACACATCATTAATACTCAAGTCAACTGTTACAAAAAGTGTAAATATTGTAGTATTATTTACCACCCTCTCCTCCAACCGGTGAATTTCAAAAAGGTGAAAAAATCCTTAGTTTGTATAAACTAGAATAAAAAGTACTACTACATATATATGTAATAATATAATAAAGTACTATACATATATATGTATATATATTTCCTTCACACCTACCACAATTTTTCTAGGGTTGACTGGCAGAGAATGTTAAATGGCTAATGCCATGCCAAGACTTAAAAGGCAATAAAGTATAAATAAATGAATAAAATAATATAAATAGGCATATTTAATAAAATTCCAAAAAATATTTTAGATAGATATATTGAGACTTGACCCTTTTAAAACTAAAATTGAAAATGTTTTATATGTATGTATGTCGGATAGTTATTACATTGTATTAAGGCTTAACATATTGTAACGGTATTTTGAAACTCACGAGTTTTCCGCTGGCTCTTCTCAGCAGAACTGCATTCTGAGCTGATAGAAGCTTTCTCACGAAAAATATATAGAAATGATGATTCAAAAGTGCTTGTAAGGGCCTATTTGAATAAATATATTTTGATTTGATATGATTTAACTATAAAAAAAAGTTAAATACTTACTTTTAAGAATTATTTACTTTTAAGATTTAAAATACTTGATTTTAAGTCCTAAAACCTAAAAAAATAATATGTTTTCTCATACTGATACTGATTATCTCTCATACTGATTTTTATTTCTCATACAGACATTTATTATCAGCCCTTCAGTACCAAAGTGAATAAGTATAAATCTCCAGAGAGATCATAACAGTAGCTTGTAATAAACAACGAATTATTTAATAACTATATCGGAGGGACACTCCCAACTCTCTTTGATCATGCGTCAACCACGACAATGTATAGCTCAGTAGTTGAAACGTCAACCCGGGGTGTGTCGCCTATTCGAAACCTATTCAGTCGCGACTAATTTGTAATTGTATTTTTATCATTCACGTTAAGTTCAATAGAATAAAATCGTCGCGTGTCATAGTTGAGAAATAATCATTGAAGTGAAAATTGGTTTAATTCTATTCGGTTAATACGAAATCGGTTTAGTTTAAATAAAATTTAATCTTTAGATTTGGCCACCCCACCTTTTGGGGTCACCCCACCCACTCCCTCCTTCTTCCTTTTCCCTTTCCAAAAATTTCCACCTTAAAGACCGGCAAAGCAATTGCATAACTTTTGACTTATAAAAAGGCAAATATCCATGGCTTATTGCATTCCATCAAGTCCACTTGCTCGTTTGCCCACCTACTCCATAAAAAAGTTTTAATATACAAAAAATCGAAATAGACATAGATAAGTTAGTTTTTACATACAAAACAGAATATACCTTGGCTGTGAAAAATAAGTCTTTTATTTAAAAATATACATTTATTGTCTCCAATAAAATATTTTTAAACAGTAAAAATGACTTCGATCACACTTATTTGATGTATACAGACATATGCTTGGTAGTTTGATCACTGATTTCATTGAGATGACACCATTTTGATACATAAACGAATTATAACGACATATTCGCTACTGAAGGTTTACGAATAAACAATGTCATCGAATATTTCCTAAGCACATACAACGTTTTAAATAATGAATGGTTAAAAACTTCAATGAACAATTTTTATGAATAAGACCATTATACACTTGTTTTTAAACTAAAGAAACAGCCATATCCGCTGAGCAGTAAGACTCCTTCCAGCTTCCGCTTGAATTGAAAATCTTGCTTTGCCCTTTTCCAAGCATCAGCCAAGCAGTAATTGTAAGCATCACTGTGTTCCTTTTTTTGTCCTTTTTCCTCCGACATGGGAGATCGGAGACCTTTTATTTTGAATAACTAAAATTCAAAATAAAAATTATTATGAATTTTTTATTTTGAATAACAGGTTCATTCTTTTACCTTTTGCATTTTCTTTTTTTGACAATGTCGACTTAATACATGTCTACTTATTTCGTAACACATATCCATCTACTTATTGTATATACCTACTTATTTCTATTAACTTACATTTCTACTTCTAGCTTCTTGTATATCTCTTACTAACTCTCAGTTTATACGTACATTACGATTTTTATTTGCTATTTTACATTCTACATATTATTTGACTTCCTATTTTACTCTCTACATACTATTTTTCTTAATTCTAATATTCCGTACTATTTTGACCTATGTCTTCGTTTTATTCTCTTATATTTATTGGCATTGTACCTTACTATTGACTGGCCCGTCGGTGTAGTGGTTAGTGCTCCTAGTCAGGCTTTGCAGTCGCAAAGCCAAAGGTCGTGGCTCGTTTCCCGCCCAGGACAAAATATTTGTGCGATAAGCAGACGTATTTGTTCTGCGTCTAGGTGTTATTTATCTATAAGTACGTTTATCAGTTGTCTGATTGCCATAGTACAGGCTCTGCCTAGTTTGGGATCCGATTGCAATGTATGCGATGTCCCATGATATTATTATTATTATACAATTATTTGTACTTGTTTTAAAGCTGTTTTATTTCATACATATTTACAAAATGTACTATGTCCCGGTTTGAATCACGCACTGAACGAAATTATGAAAGAAAGAAAAAAACACCTTTCACTCAGTCAGCTGACTCGAAGATTCTTTTCTTTCTGCGGAAGGATCTGACGACGGATGTTGCAAAACAAGAAAACCATTATGTGTAAGAAAGTGGCCATTGATTTATGTTTTATTATTTATGATTCATTTACTGACATATTATTATTTTTAAAGAAACAAAGTGACTAGCAAACTGTCGACGGCAAGCGGCAAGAGCTTTTAACTCTTATATGAAATGGTATATTTCTTTTTCTTGTGATACTGGTACTTTCTATATCATACCTTTGATGAATTCCATAGAGATACCATCTATGTAGAATCCATTAAAAGCTATAAAGATTTCACCATTAATGCCAAAACATGTATTTGCAGTGCCAAAATTTAATGATGGAACGGCAAGTACGCGTATTTAGAATAAACGAGTTTAAAGCTGCCTTCTGTTATATAAACAAGAGGATAATATAATAAAGAAATATCATACATATATATACTCTATTCACATTGCCCTTCAAACCGGAATACGGCATCGCTTGCACACTGCTGCTAGGCATTGCTACTAATGTATTTCAAGTGTCTCTGCAAAAGAATCCTACCCTTACGAAATTATTATGTCAAAGAATTGTTAAAGACCCCCAATAAATAAAGCTTTGAAATAATTTCGTCAAATACTATGCAGCGTATTTCAAACAACAAGACTAAGTGGATTATAGGCCACAAGGGACGCCGAAGTATCTATTAGTTGACTCTGAAGCTGATCTTGGGGGGACGCCGGACGGCTTTATGCAAGACTGAACTACAATCGCGATAGATTTCCAAATGTCAAGGTCAGAGATTTAGAGATCTTGTTCTAATGGTAATGATGAGTATTCTATGTTTGTTTTCAAAAAATTAAACTTATTTACTTTACATTTTACATTTTATCTAACGGAAATTCATTTAAATTTTATTTAATTCTTTCGTTTAAATTTATTTACTCACTTTCTGTTGCTACACAATACGAGTAAATTTGGCAAATATAAGTTAAGTATCATACTAAGTAACTGTGATTATTTTACAAAACATTTTGTTTTTGATATGTAATCTGAATAACATTATTTCTTTTAATATTATTTGAAAAATTTAAAATTACCAGTCAATAACAGTATTTTGATTTTCTTTTCACATCGTTTTAGCCTTTACTTGATTTTTCCTGAATGAAATTTTGCGTGTGTCGTTCAAGGCGCTAAAAATTAGTAACATTGCCAATGATTTTATTGCTTTACTTGGAAGGGAATCCAACAGTCACATTCTCGTTTATTATATTAGGTTCGCTCTCGCATAAACCCATTCCCAGTTAACTGTAACAAAGCCATACTGAGGGTTGAATCTGTAACCGATACGTTTATTGACGTCCAATTGAAAGTGTCACTTTGACAGCTGGGGGACAGCGTCGACTGGCAAATGGCACTGATGAAATAACTATGTTAACATCCCATTTAGTTTTGCATTAACAACTAACGACTCGGGTTTTATTACTGCTTTTGTACAAAATCATCCAACTTACATTAATTGTAACACAATTCACCGTATATTCCTCTTATCTATATCGTTGAAAAAGCAATTTCCTCTCAAAACTGTACCAAAGTTGTACTTTACTTATTTCTTTTCCCTTTTTTTTTTGTTTATCGCCAAGTTTAAAAATAGTTTTCTAAATAAGTTTGAAAAAAAATAATGGGTGCTTTTAAAATTAATTTTATTAATCAATTTTTAAATTTATTTTTTTCATTGCAATTAAGAAGAATCACTTCTAAACGTAAGAAACTAACAGAATATTCCTTTATTGCACAAACAGAATATAAATATGTTATTCAGTCCATAAAGCTGCCTGCATGATTTTTCATATTTTTTCTTCTCAATTATATTTATGGACGTGTGGTTTAAACATGAGTAAATATAATTGTTTTAAGCGACCTTTCCGCTTAGATAGTGACAATTTACAAGGGTAACTTTTTTAAATCCGTGTTGCATTACGTTCCCTATACATTTTTAGTTCGATTTTTTATTTGTATAAATATCTAAATAAGTGCCTTAGTATATTTATCGATATTTGACAAATTATATATTCTATCACATAAATTCCCTTAAGATATAATTTCCATTTCTTACTGTGATTTCAGTATACTGTTTTTTATTTTATACAAAATCCATACATTGTTCAATTGATTTTGATAAATAAATTAATTTACTCTTAAAATTAAAACAAAGGCCAAAACTACAAATAGTATAAAAGCACATGTTTTACATTAGGTATATTTACTACGAATTCTAGAAATTATCTGGCTGTGGTCATAGGTAAGCTTTAACATCTTCCGAGAGTTTCCGGTATTCGCTTTTTTTAATAAACCTCTATAGTTACCGGTCTATTTTCGGAATTCAACAATACAAAACGGAATTCGAAGGAAGTAATGGAACGATTAAAGCTTCAATGACATGTAATAATGTATTTACAACACCGTCAATGCTGTGAAAGTTGTTATCGAAACATCAAGCCTTTCCCTTATTAACGAGCGATTACTACATGTTGCGACAGCGTAAAATTATAACTCTCACTTATTTTGAAATATGTTATTTTTATGGATACACAACTGGTACAGGACAGCGCAGGAATTCTATCAACATTTCTCAAGTCTTTTTTGCAATTTTATATGAGACTATTCGACGGAAGTCTTGGTTGCGTATGTAACTAAACATACCTATAAATATTATTAATAATAATAATAATATCATGAGACATCTCACACACTGCCATCTGATCCCAAACTAGGCAGAGCCTGTACTGTGGTAATCAGACAACTGATTTACATACTTACATATTTTAAAGATATAATTATATAGATAATTAACATCCAGATACAGAACAAATACCTATGCTCATCGCACAAATATTTTGTCTTTGCAGTCAGGAGCACTAACCACTATACCAACGGGCCAGTCAAATCAAGTCAAATAGTAAATATAATAAACTAAATCTTATACATATATTCGTAAATGTAACACAAAACAAAATTTATCCTACCTTATTTACCTTCGCTATTTTCCTTTTCCGTTTTGAATGAATAATTTCGTTTGTTGAACATATCATAATTTGAAATAATTTGAAAAATGCTTCAAACATATCATGATTTTACTTATTCATTTAAAATTATGTAATTTTTTTCGAATTTTATATTGATTTTAAAAAAACCGAATGATAAACATCTTTCTTTTAAGACTATTCTAAGCTACACCGGACACATATAATCAGAATACTTGTAACTTGTTAAGACTTCCTTAAGAGGTTTTTTTTTAATTACATCCGGACCTCACTTCTTATAACCAATAACACTTTCAATCAAACTTCCTCCTTTATCTTTTAAATCTGGGTCACTTTTAAGATTTCAAAATTCTTATACTGCTAAAATGATGGATTTGGAACAATAGGGCGACTTATATATTATTATAAATGTGAAATTGCGTATGTTTCGATACTTGTTGCTCGCTCACGCAAAAATGAGTGAATGTATTTGTATGAAAAATTCAAACATTTTATGCCATCAGCTTTTTATATTTATTTTTTATTTTAGTCTAAGCATAATATAATACCCGGAAAATCATAAAATAATAATAATAAGATATTTTTTTTTAAATATGTGTAAATTTAGAATAATTTCTTATTGTAAAAATATATTATTATTTTTACATGTTATTAGATTACATTTTTTTATAAATTGTAAGGAATCTAATATAATACGTTTGAATTGTTGCAGAGGCGGCATCAAGCTGCGTCAGCTGACGGACGGTCGCCATCTTGTGCAAGTCATATACACTCCAAACGGCTTAATTCAAGACTGCGAGTACGTCACAGACGCGAAAACAACTAGAAACTTCTTAAAAACCCTACGTAAAGAATTAAAACTAGCTTTAGAGGAGGAAACCTACAAAATTCTCGGCAAAGACCGTGAAATGGACGTCGAAAACGAAAGGTTCTACCGGCATTTCGGTAATATGAGTATTAGGTTATTGAAAGGAAGTGAAAAATTGCCGCCGCATATAGCAGAATGGCTAGATTATGAAAGATTGAAAACCGAGTGCTTAGAAAGGCATGAGGAGTTGACATACATGATGGCTAACAGAAACAAAGTGGGTGAGCAGGCGCTTACGAGGTAAATACGCGATTGTAAATCTCTCTTCGTCTATCTACTGCTAATTAGTAGTACCTTTTTATGTTATGAAATTGTACGCTTTCGAAACCTTCTCCATAAAAATTATAAAAATTATCGATTAAGGATTATTAATCGAATAAGGCTAATTAATACCAAAGTAGATAGTTAACATCCCTTGTTGGTGTAGAAAGCGTATGAATCCATAACTATTTATTTAAAAATACAGACAAATTATTGCACTGTACATCTATGCTATTTGAAATTCGATCTCTTCAAATATCACCAAATCCTCTCATCATGGGCGACATCAATGCAATGACTTCTTTCGCTATCTTTTATCTATGGTCATATTGTGACTAACCACCGATATAAGCTACACGTATCTATTACACGATATTACCATTTAATTTAAGAAATATCTATCTATATACGAGTATCATATATTTAATTTGGGCGGAAATGAGGAATAGAAAATCGGCGGTATAGGATCCTATATTTAATAAGTCAAAAAAAAGCTTGTTGATTGAGTATTGCAAGTATCGTGTTTGTATAGCAGAAATAGAGAAATTATACTAGGTTAATATAATATTTACACGTTGAATCTTTAGTAAATAACATTTATTGGAATTTCAATATTCAAAAAAAATGTTCAAACTTATAAATACAATTTCTAATATGATGTTTACATATCTAAGCAGTGAGCAATCAAATTATTTTCTTTTTCATATACTTTACAAAGTTTTCTATTATCTGTTCACGCCTACTACTTCCCGCGTAAACTGACCTATTAAATAGCTACCGTTATATATGAATTAAAGTTCAATAAAATGTAACTGAAGCGTGTGATAAAAACTAATTTGACATCTAAAAAGCAAAGAATTACAAAACATAACTATAAATATAACGTTATATTTCATAGTTGTCATTCTGATGTATCTAATTGTTTTAAAGGAAGCTGGAAGTTTTATATACCTATTAAATTATCAAGTTATATTTTAAACATTTTACTGGATGATGAAAGAGTTTCTCTCACTTAGCAATTATAGTAAAGTGTTTTAAACGATTATTTAATGATCTTTCATTGACAAACGACTTAATAAAATTCATCATAAAGAATATAACGAAGTTGGGATCGGATCGGAAATAATTCTATTTAGGGTTTTACTTAATATCCACTTAAAAGGATGAACACCTTTCATTCCACATCTTACATATTTACATTAAATATCTATTACATTTCGTAAAACTATCTCTCTCACTTGCTTCATTTTGATTGAATGTTACTTACTAGTAGCATTTATGGTTGGCAACAGCTTTTTATAGTTTGCAGCATAATAATTTTACTAAAGGTCTCACTATAATAGAAATTTCGCTCTCAATGTACCAGGAAACTGCATATGTAATTAAAGTAAAAAGGGATAATATAAGCCAAAGAAAAACGTCGATTTTTTTTTTATATGTGACAGTACCTTACAATTTTCAGCCGGTAGCGATTATCATTTTTATGACAAGACTAGTCAATAGGTTGTTTGTCGATAAGAGATATTTATAACGCCAAGGACCGTTTTCTCGACTTCCCATTTTTACTTTACAATAAAGCTTAATTATGTCCCCTTAATACGAATGTTCATATAATTAGTAAATACTCTTCTGTCATTGTCATTTGCTGAATTCCCATTCACTCATCTCCTATAGCAAATTCCAACCTCATTCATTTTTTATTTGTCGTAAAATGAGTATTTTAGTTTGTCATTCTTTGAAGAACCAACGAATCGGATGAATTTTTGGCATGAACGTAGCTTATGAATAATGACAGGTTTTCTTTTATCCTGGAAAAATATAAAAAGGCGGGAAAAACAAACCGAATTCTAAGCATGGAAGTCTCCAAAATGTTGTCTATAACAATAATGTTTATATTCGATTACAGAATGTTTCCTTTGAAACAATAATAGTACTATTTTTTGAATCGATAATAATTTAAAATTTACTACAATATTTGTTGTTGTTTACAAAACTTATTTTCCTGTTTTTATGCCTTACGTCAAAATGTTGTTGGAAGACATATAAATAATATTGAATGTAACATTTAATTTACTAGAATCTATATTATTTAAATAATTCTTCACAATTGATACACCTCTTGTGACCTTGTGATCAATAATTACGAATATAAAACGCGTGTTCAAGTGAACAGATTATCCGTATATCAATTATTTCGTAATATCACTTTTATGTAGTCCTTATCATCGAAAACATCGTCCATCGGTCATTTCATTATTTTCTGCAATCGATTAGGAAACGCACCATCACCCTATTTAATGCTTCACGCTTCATTTAACGCATCAGTTATGGTAACATCACGACTAACTCCTTTCCCAGCTACCAACGTCATTCAAGCTCGGCCCAAACGTCTAACCCGTTACAGACACTTACTGCTCATAGAAATTGATTTCTAAAAAACATTAGTAACGCCATTCCTAATCCAATTTCATATTTTCCACTTTCGATATCCCATATATCGAAAGCGAAGTAACTGAACGTAAATGGCTAATCGAAGAAGCCGACATAATATCGTGTGTTATGTAATAAAAATTTAACGCACTGTTAAAACTTTCATTACATTCTTTAGTCTCCCGACCGATATACAAATATACAACATGCACCGCTTATCCACCCACTGAATAACGGAGACACCTAATTCAAACAGCAAAATCGCCGTGTTGGCAACACTAACACCCCGCCGGACTAACATGGTCCCGAACGACAGGTCCCGGCGCTCGTTCAGGGAGAATTTCATAATGCCCGGGACGAAATGGTGCGGTGCGGGCCAGTTGGCCGAGAGCTACGGCGAGCTAGGCGACGATAGGGCCGAGGACCGATGCTGTAGGGCCCACGACACCTGCCGCGCGAACATACCGGCCCTAGGGAGGCGGTTCGGCCTCTTTAACTTTAGGCCCTTCACGATCTCGCACTGCCGTTGCGATAGGAGGTTGGTTTTCTTTTTTTTTTGTTTTTTTTTATTCACGCAACGGCTAGGGTTATTTTGTTTTTTTTTTGTTATTTCGTGCACTGTGAAAAGTCATTGAATTGGTTTGGGTTGCCAGGTTTTTTTGGGTGTTTTGTCAATATACTTGGGAGATTTTTGTGTGTCGTGTGACGCTTGGTGGTGGATTTTGTTGGAAAACGGTGGAGTAGTAGTAGAGCAGTGTAAGGTAAGTAAAATGTACGTTTGGAAGCGGAAGGGAAACTATAGAGACGGATATATGAACGAAAAAGGTTGCTCTAAATATAGAGTAAATGTTGATTCAACGATTGTTGTGGAATATTAAATAATAACAAATTGGTAATTCCTTGAAAATAAGTGAATATATAAGGTAACATAAAATGGCTACATGACCGCATATTAAAAATGAGAGAAGATCATATTGAGATTTGTGAAGATAACAGCCGAGTCAATCTCGCCTATTAGTCCCGTTTGTTTTGGACAACTGACCACCAAAGCAATGGTGACCAGTTGTAACAACTGATGATCTTTTTGATCTTGATCTTCCACTAACACTGTCACTCAGTGTGCTAAAATTAAACTAATACGGGTTATCCCGCTTTACTTGAACCGACGTCGGGAAATTAACATCAAATAAATAGCGATTAAATCGGTAAATTTGTTTCATTTTAACAATTTCTAGGATTTAGAAAAATAAAAGAAACCATTTTCTCTTGGTCTTTTGCCCTTTTTTGTTCTTTTTTTAACTCTAGCTCTAAAATTCCGAATCCCTGTTGAAAGTCGCAGTTGAGCAAACATGAACTATTTATCCATCAGGCAAATTGTTGTCCTGTATATGATCGAATTCACAACTCGTATAGCATTTGATGAGGTGACGGACCTATACTACATAACCACATAAGTGGTTATGTAGTAAAGGACAAATCCTAATGGGATAGAAAAATAGGCAGTATGTAATGGCAGGGTTTTTTTTTTGCAAAGTCTGCCTAGATACGAACCGCACCATTAATAGTTAAGCTATCGCCAAACAGTAACGAAAAGTTTTTTTGTGTCACATTTTTGTACCACTACAATTTTAACACGTGTTCAAAATTCTTTAACATCAAAACCTTGAAATTTGAGCCCGTAAAACAATAGTGTCCCTTGTTTGATTTTAAAGCTAAATAAATACGTTACATTTAGTAAAAATATTATTATAGATAACTTGTTAAAAACTTTTCGTCGCGGCCACGATTCGAACCTGCGTCTTTCGGGTATCGTGTTCATACATTCTAGCCGCTGAGCTAAGAGAAAGACTCGCTACCGCTCGAAATAGTCAAAGTCAATTTATTTATTCAAAATTGGATTGGTTGACAATCGCTTTTTGACGTCTAATGATTCTACTCCCTGTTCGGAAAAAGAAGCCTCAGTTCTGAGAAAAACAGGTAAAAGAAACTCAGAGGGACTTTAACTCTTTTTTTAAAATTGCGTTGACAATTGTATAATTTGTATCTTGAAATAGCCTTGAGACGATCACATCACTCCCAAGGCGTGCTATCTTCTATGAAATCATTTACTGTATAATACCAAAACCTTTAGCGCATAAACGTCCTTGAACAATTTTATTAAAATTTTACAATAATAACTGTTAAGTTACCAACTTTACAACATTCCAGTTAACTGTTCCATGTAAGGTTTAAATCGTTATAAATGTATGAGTTATGAATTTTTGAAGTCGTTTTTTTTTACTACGATGTAAAGTTGGATTTTTCGAGATACGACAACGTTGCTTTTTACCATCGATGTATCCAGCTGACCATTTTTCAATCTTAGCACCATCTTCGTAGCGACCATTACTTTTTGACAATATAACTACAAAAACGTTTACACTTGAATTTTTTTTTATGGTTTAGGCTGACAAACGAGCAACGGCTCACCTGATGGTAAGGGACCACCACCGCCCATGGACATTTGCAGCATTATGAAACTCGCAAATGCGTTGTCAGACTTTAAGGGGGGAGTGAAATAGGGAGGGAGGAGAAGTGAGAAGGAGGAGGTGGAGAAAGGGAGCGGAAGGGGGGAGAGGATGAAAAAATGTATTGGGGAAATGAGTGAGAGAGGGAGGGAGTAGACCCCCGGCCACCCCACTCACCGGACGAAACATGGAAGCAGAAACACTTCCACTTTACGCCGATTTTCTGTGAGGTCGTGATTTTTGTCCGGTTCGAGCCGGCCCATTCAGCAGCTGGAACAGCTGCGTGGCTCTACCACCGTTTTCAAATTTCATCTTAAGTGCAGAGATAAGCACTAAATTAAAATTAATTGTAAAACTATCAGTAACTTCGTTAAATGCAGACAGAGTGATTTTAAACTTTATTTTTACGGAGTAAGAGGCAAACGAGCAAGCGATATACCTGTGATCTGTTTTAATTTATACACCAAAGTCGCTTTTCGTATTCACGTATCCTATTTGACCATCTAGAAACGAAACGAACTTAAGGTTGGTTTTCGAAAGGACGATTTCTTACCTTCAACGACATTTCAAAAGTCAAAATGTCATTGAAGTTATGTGAATTAGGCCGCTGACAGTAAGTGATCATAGCTACCCATGGACAGTTGACTTTAGGTTGGAAATAGACTCTCTTCTTGAGCGACTCTAAGTTGTATTGTTGACTTTCTCTAAAACTCAAAGCTTCTTTACTCATTATACAGTTGTCCTTACAAACTTTTATCGAAATGAAAACATTGCCGTTTCTTTAAAGCAGGTTCAACTTGGACAATGTCCACCTAAATTTATTTAACCGGTGGTAGAGCAATGCAGCTGTTCCCGCTGCTGAATGGGCCGGCTCGAACCGGATTAGTACCATGATCTCACAGAAAATCGGCGTGAAGTGGAAGTGTTTTGCTTCCGCATTTCGTCCGGTGAGTGAGGTGGCCGGTGGCC
>DWHO01002602.1:0-13083 GCA_018247575.1 Eurytides lysithous rurik
CCCTTATACCCTCTGTATAGAGGAGGCCTGTGCCCAGCAGTGGGACATATATAGGCTGTTAAGTAAGTAAGTAAGTAACATTGCCCTTCAAACCGGAAAACGGTATTATTTAAAATTGACGATGGAGTAACTGACAAAGCATTACCCTTACAATAGTCTGGGTTTATTTCGAATCGTTGTTAGAATCGTCATATCGCGGAACCGCCTACTGACCGATATCGATATAGCCGTACATATATTCACCGTCCGCCCACTGTTGTAATTTGTCTGTTGTGTCTTTCATAATCGATCCCGGTGTCCGTCGCAATTAGTTTGCTCCATCTGCCGTAATTCTGAAACCAACAGCGATTTCAACTTGCTCAACTGCGTACTGAATTAATTTCTCGATGGTCTCATTGATTTCACAAATTCTCGGTTCGTAAACGCTTTTCTTTTCAACGTTGCGCGTGCCGGCGAAGAAGGTGACGACCGTTAATGCAGTGACGATATTGAAAAAGTTTCTCAGTCGCTTGGATATTTCGCGAGGAATTAACCATGCCCGACGGCGACGGCGTACATATATTGTACGTATGTACGAATGTTCGGTGTGAATGCAAGTATAGCGGGTAAGTGTTTGTAACTTGGTTATTGATGTGTTAATGTTGTGTTTATATTCTCGCAATTCGTGAAAGCGACTTGTCAAGAATGGTATATGTGTTGATTTTATCATGCTAGGAAGAATGATTTGAATACATTACAGATATGATCCTTATCGTTTAGCCATAATCTTGACATAATTATTCGATTTGCGTAACGCTAACACAATAGTGGACATCATAATACTTTTAATAGTGACTAATGCAAAAGATCAAGTTATGATATCACGGCAATGAATTATAACTCAAAAATTTCTTATTGTGTAATTTGTGATTTGAATAAATTACTTATTTGACATTAACAGATACTTTAAGATAGCATATTTAGTCCGATATATTTGCACTTACGTATATTATTTTTAAATTAAATTTATTTTCCTCTTAACCGTCATATCAGAAGTGATATGTCAAATCGCATTAGAGTTTTCGCGTCGCGTGTGTTTATATATTCATATAATATAATAGAGACAAAAGAGGTGTGCAAGGGTCATGAAGATGAATCCTATTGGGTTTTAGTTTCTCCAGAGTAATCTCTACTGGTCTATCTAAGTTACATGCGCGAGCATTTTTGTGTTAGTAGGTTATTTCAAGTACGCCACTTATGAACGCCCTCGTACCCTGAGCAAGGAAATGATTTTAGAATATAGCCTGTGCAAATAAATAAATTTGTGCGCGTTTGATGGTTTGCAGTCTGTGAAGCGCAACATTGTGCAATGCTTGTTACATGAGAACTTGTGAATAGGTGACATCGTGAGCAATTATGAAAGTCGTAGCCGGCGTTAGAAACCGAAATAAGGGGCTATGCATATGGAATGAGTTCTTCCTGCTGTCAGTGAGGCATTGGAAAACCAGAGATTTCAGTAACAGTTGAAGTATTTTATACTTTGCAGCGAGAAGAAAGAACAAAGGAACCCATCAGCTCTTTTGTTTTTGTTTATGAAAGAAGGTGGCAAATTAAAGAGTGGTCCAACTTAACTAACTAACACTGCTAAGTGATTACTGTTAGCCACAAACATCTACAACACTAGTCATGAGTAGGTGGCACGTTGCGGTTATTCACATACCTAATATTTCTTTTAATATCATATAAAAATTAAAATTAAGAATTACTATACTTTGACATGAAGGCAGATGTCAAGACACACCAGCTCTTATGCCTCCAATCTCTGAGATAGATGGATTAGAAGGAATGCTTAATTTCTAAGGTGGAGTTCGGTATATCATTCACACATTCTCTAACTTAAAACCTATAAAGGGGTAAGAGAAAGACTTAGTTTTATTCCCCTTTGAGATTGATTAATTTTTCTTCCTTTACCCACTTTCGAGACAGTGAGTCGAGTAATCGGTTATCATTAGATGAAAATAAATAATCAATGCAAGCATTACACGTTCTTCCTTATTTGTACGTTTTTACGTAGTTTTGTAAACGTTAATCTACCGTGTGGCGCGTCAGCAATATATCGACAGAATGATTACAGAAACCCGAGTCATATCTGTACTATTCATTCACATGCAAATGCTGCTCCCAGGCGCATTATATCAGCGATTCATTTATGATGTCAGCTATTTTGGCAATCTCCATCTCATTGAGAAGAAGAGAAGCATTGATAAAGTCGTCTCATGATTGATTTTGGCAATTTCTTTGGTACAACCACAAAGATTTCAATTAAGGTTGCTCAAGTATGTACATATTAGAGTCTGGACAATCGTGCCACCATAGCCCGGCAACAATACGCCTTACCGTAAATATGTACACGCCAAACAAGAAGTTATCGGCTAATGTGAGACGTGGAAAACCAGTCCTTTATTTACCTATTTGCCGCAAGCAAAATTGACTCTTGAGGCATGCACCACATCGCCCAGATTGGCGTGAGAGTTTTGTCAAGCGGCACAGTATTGTCTCACTGTACAATGGCTCTGCTTGCTTGCTAGGTAGGAAGCAACGCGACAGCCCCTTTTGTTTGACTTTGGCTACTTGCGTTGTTAGTTTACTTTGCAACGCTGAAAACTCCGTCGGCAATCGGTGTTTCGCAAAATTCGTTTTCAACTGCTTCAATGTAATGAACTTGTCTATAGTTTTTAAGACAAGAAGGAGAAGAAGCGCCTAAGAACTGTAGTCAATACAGTTTTTATCTCCACATTCGAAAATGTTATTATTTTACCTTACAGGAGTATTTAAATGTAACAATTATCATAAGACCTATTTAAAGTTCCATCTTTAGCCGCTTGAACTTCCGGAAGTCGCGAATCGTTTTTGGCGGCAAAATTCCGCACGCAATAAACATTTATCGTGCCAAAAAACTGCATAGCGTCCTCCATCCGTCCATCCTCGATAAAACTTTTGTAAAAAGTAAGTGTAAACTTTGTAGTTGTGTACAATTTCAAAATAAAAAATACCATTGTTTAGTCAGCTTATATAGAACGAATCAAAATAAAAACCTTTGTTTACACAATTTCCATTGTTGAAAATTGTGGTACTACAGTACCCACGGACGTTCAGGTGGTTAAAGAAAGAGTGAAAATGTTATAACAGAATTAACAAGATCCATCTTTCGAGTTTATTTACTATCATCATCACCAAAATCTTTGATATATTTTCTCTCCCTTATAATGTTCTCCATTGTTCTTTCTGATTTTATTGAAATGCATGCTGCGTACAACACCAGCTGACCTAGCAAACTGCGTTAGCAGTTTTCGTTAGATATCTCAACCGATCGAGATAAACCTACTGTACTTTACTTAAGATTTAAGTTAAGTAAGCAAAAATGTATCGATGAAACTTCTAAAAAGCAAGTAGTCAGAAATCAATTTGAAACCGCCGTTTATTTTGTATCATGTTGTAAACTATTTGTTTTATTTAACTCTTTGCTTTTATGACATACAGGAACAATTAACTGGAACATTTGTATGTTCGTCTGGAAACTTTATTCCTTTACTCTAAGCACTGGCTTGTATTGTGTCAAGCGTGCAAATATTCCTATTTCCAAGAAAAATATGCAGGAAATTAAGCGGAGCCTAATTGACATCTATGGTAGATAAACACGCTCAGCCACATCGTTAGCTAATGCGTTGTGCCGATCGATTAAATCGACACTCGTCCGAATGTCCATAGGTATAGAACGGTTAGCAATTCGTAATAGCAATTAATGCTAAAACAAAAGCCGTTACCTTCGTTACGTAACGTTCGTTTCGGCTTCAATCAACATAACATTTATGACAAAATATCGCAAGGTTTACGTAACGATTAACGTAAACCTGTCCGTGCATTGCGCGAGCGGTAACCAGATCGATGGTTCGCACTCGCATGGCACAATATGTAACACAAGCCTCGAATAATATACATGCTATTTATCCAATGACATATTGGAAATCAAGCATACTCTACTGTCTAATAATAATAAAACTAGAAACATGTCATACTATGACAATAATGCAACTGACAAAACCCTCATTGGGGATGTATACCGTTCGCGTCCCCAATTTGGAAGCTACAAATTAAAAAAAAATGCCTCGAATAAAGTGGTGTAATGGCTCGCGGTGACCGGCGTTAAATCAAGGACGCATTACCAAAAGCGTCGGCGCTATTTCGAAGCGAACCCTGCACCGACCTTACGACTACAGAGAATGCTCTCGAGTTTTATGTCACTCTGTTCGACTCTTGTTATGAGACAGGCGAACGGCAATTTCGTCACTCATTTCACACGCCAAGGGTGAATTGGAATTTATTAAAATTCCTGACATCGAGAATGTTTTTGACTTGTTGTTTTAAATATTTTCATAAATGTTCTGCAAGCTTATTTGTACTATATCTCAACTCAACATTATCTTTAAGGCACGTTATGAGAACTTGCGTACGATAAGTGATTTGTTTGATTTTTGATTTTCTTCGCAGAGAGATACCGATACAAACAGGTCGGTTTATGCCCTGAATATACTCTTTACATAGATGAGGTCTGTGCCCAACAGTACAACAAACGTATAAAGAACAAATTAGTATTGATTGTATTCAAATTCTCCAAGTCATTTATAAAGGAGTGTACGACAGAGATGCATGTGCTTTTTCTTCTTTTAAACGTTTAACCAGATATGAGGACATTTAGAAAAGTTATAAATGTTTTAGGTAGTGAGAAATTTCTCGAAGATTGTGCACGGCAAAGATTGTGCAACAAAGTAGCAACGATGACTCGAACAAGAAATTTGCGCATTGCCTTAGAATTTGCCGTCCATCGCCCACGAACTTAAATAACCGATTTGTTCAGAAGGCTAGGCTGTTTATAAACGTTGCGTCCTTGCTGCCATCCTTCTACCGGAATGTAATAATCACATCTATTGCTGTTGCAGTTGTTCCACCTGCGTGTATTAACATACGCGGGCTAGGCTCAGGAGTAATCTCCTAGGAGATTACTCCTAGGCCTGGCCCGCGACTGGCTCACGTAAATTTTAATAGTTTTATTTAGATTTAAAAAGTTTCTAAATGGTGGAACTCTTTTACGAAGTCCGCCTGGGGTGGATTAGGGGGATTACTTACTGTATCAACATTGGCCTCCAAACTGGAACGCATTATTGTTTACACATTCATGTTTTGCGGTAGAACAAATGACAATGCAGTGGTACTACACTAGGCGGACTCATAGCTCTACCATTTTGTTCTGTGGAACGAGCACAAAAAACAAACAAACGCACTTAGTTAAATAATTTTACTACTAATAAGGAAAGCATCGATAGAAGTTATACATAAAAAAAATATATGACAGGTGTCATATATTTTTTTTATGTGCTTAGGCTAAGAACGAAGGTGTTGTGCACACCAATTAAACCAGTCAATTTTAAAATTAAACTATCGTTAAACAAGTCATTTCAAATATTTTATTAACTTTGAACAAGTTGGTACCTAGCTGGAATTGACTTGCTGCAATTATATACGCAGACATCCGTGATCATGGCTTCTTCATCGTTTTATAATTCTTAATGTCAGATTTAAACCAATCTCTAATATGTGATGATCTAGTTTACGATATAAGATCCATCTATTTACTTTGCCAAGATGACAAAATTCGTCCGTTTCGTCTTCAAATTGGAGCTCCCCGCCTTACGCCATTTATGACACAATTTATGTTGTTATTGAAACTCTCCAGATCATTGCGCTTATTTATTTTGTAGACATCCGATATACAGTACGGCGACCTCAATAGCGGCTGTCACTTTCCATCGATCCACTCGCGCTAGATAAGAGATAAACGGTGAAAAGGAAACTATAATGAACATCCAGCGGGTTCGAACGATTTTTATTATTGGCAAAATTTTCTATCTAAGTTTTCCCTGGCTTAATATAAAACGTAAAGCGCTTCGGTATTTTGTTTCGTATAAGACGATCTTCTCCAATATATTACAATTTATATTCACATCGCGTTAGTACGGGCACCCTTGGCAGGTGAAATTGATCCGGGGTTTTAAGAAAGGGAGAATTCTCAATTTCAGCAGTATTATTATTTCTTATATATTTTTATTCTACTTAGAAAAGCCAATCTATTAAGGTTTCCGACATGAAGAGGTAAACAAAAGCTGGATAGAAATTTTACACACCAAATCTACAAAAAATGTACGGTTCAGATTGTTCTGTTGATAAAATCTTCATTTTTAACGACTAACACAGCCGACTTTCAAAATTAATTCGTTGAATCGTATCATTGACATTTGGTTTTGATTTTAAAATTCTATCTTCATTTATTTTACATCAGACGATAGTGATCTTTTAAATAAACACACACAGTTACGTAAAACTGACCCGATTCCAAATGGCTACGAATTCTAACATCTGTTCCGAGTCGACCACGCTAACAAACCGAAGAGTTGTTAACAGAAACTGTTTTATATTTCTCCACTCACCCAGTGCTAGGTGAATTACCTAAAAATGTATATCGATACAACGCACGTCAGCCTAGTTGCATCTGTTACCGACGGTCGTTTATGTTAAACCGTTGTACGGACTGACTTAACTGTTTCGAATCGGGTTTATTATTAAAGCTCGCAACATTGTTCTGTATGGGTGTCTGAGGAACTGTTCGGATTGGATGGAGTGTTAGTTTGTGACCGATTTTATGGCGTCGGTTTTCAACTTTACCTCGCCGCGACGCGATTTGGAGCAAATAGTGGCGTAAACGATGTTCTATCGAAGCACTTGAAGTGAGTACTTTTTGGGGTTTGAAGACATAAAAACCAATGAACTACAAAAAACAGTACAATAGATAAGAACTTAACATAAAGGGATCTTTAAGAACATCTATTTTTATTGAGAAAAACATTTGCCTCAAATGTATTTTATTTGTAAGTTATCGCTTGTTTTTTCTTCTTTTGTGCCGACATCAGTCGACTATTATAGGAAGTCTAATTTAAAGTCTTTCATAGAAGCGGACAGAAAAAGTATGCCCCACTGCTAAGCCTATCTACCGGCCCGCATACTAGATACATTCAAGGTTAAAAAGATGTGCTTCAAATTCCATTAGCTTGCCTTTTAATGATTTGACTTACGCTATTGGAGAATTCTGACTAAGTCCCGTCGAGATATGGTCCTTATTCAGTTGTACGTCGACGGAGTGGCCTTTGGGCATTTGAATTGCGCTTTGTAAATGTGTGGAGATTAGGATGGACCTCGGCGCGTCCAACGGTAGTTGGCTGGCACCGCGACAACTGGGTAACCGTAGCAGTGGGTCGACCGCAGACCGTTGCGGGGCCGACAGTCGACCACGTTTTGTCTACATTATGCGTCCGTGCTTCAGTGTAGGATTGATTAGCTCCTCGCGTTTTGGCCTCGCCTTTTTTTATGGATTAGGAGGCAAACGAGCAAACGACTCACGCAAGCGATCACCGCTGCCCAAAGACATTCGCAACAACAAGACTTGCAAATGCGAAACAAAGAAGCGCCTTCAAAGAAGAACGATAAATAAGAATAACGTTATCGTTTCGATTAAATGAGATCAAATCTTTTGATCGAATGATGTTTTTTTTCAAAAAGTATTTCTTTTTGTTCTTTGAATAATATTGTTGTATAAATGTGATATAACAATTTCACAAATCACGTGTTTGTTATTAATGGTATAAAAGTTAAAAATGAGCGAACTCGCTTATGCGATTTGATAATTATATTTTATTTTAAAAAAAAATATTAAGGCAAATTTCATCCGTTTTCGTTTCCGTGAGCGCAGCAGGCTGTAAAAGGGGTACAAAAGCCCCTTCGCAAGTTGCTGAAATTAGGTTTTTTTGTCATGGAGTAGAAAACCTTTGAAAGATCTGCTAAACTTGTGGGGAAATCGGGTAGTAACGTTGTGTTCTTACTCTGGTAGACAACGTTAAAAAATCTGTAGGTAAGGAACTGTTTTTCTTCGACCCGTGAAACATACAAACAATTAAATTTTCGTCACGAGCCATTTAATAATCAGTTGCAGCTCCTGGGAAAACTACGGTCATAATGAAGGAATCCTGCAAACCTGTCCTAATTGGACGAATCAAGTGATTGCAAAAACGCGATCGCATTCGATGGCTTCTTAAGGAGCCTGATGCCAAAACCTGTTGACAGGTGTAGTCGTTCGGGATTCCAAATGGCAAGTTTAAGTTCACAGTTATTTCACTCGGTAAGTTTATTTGCAAAGCATTTACGTAATAAACGTAGTCGTAATGAAAATGAATTCAGCAACTCAAACTCAGTCAAATTCATTTCAACAAGAAAAAAACAGAGTGATAGAGAAAGAAATTTTAGTTTCATTGCATAAAGAAAAATAAGAAAAAAAGTATCTATCAATGATACTTGGAATCGAATTATTTGATTTTAGTAATTAGTTAATGTTAGCATAATATTTTCTTCCAAAAATTCTCAATGAGAGTTCTTAGCAAAATTAGGAGAGATATTTGTTCTAAATAGAATTGAAATAGACTTTGTAGTGGATTGAACAATGTGTAATCCTCCGATAGTTTTTTCGTGAGAAGCAAACTAGTCTGGCCAGTTTCGGTCTACCATATCCATACTGATCGGGCTTTCAATTTGATATTAATAACATGTAATTTCAGAATAGATTATGTCGTGTTACTTTAATGGTAATTTCGAATATTTTAAGACTGCAGGTGTTCTATTAGTTATACGGTCGAATGTTGGTCAATAAAGCATTGCTCCGGCGACACTTTGAGCCGTGTTCGCATTCGGCCCGCGGACCGGTTCTCGACGGCCTTGCAACACTCACGTTCACTCGAACCTGACGCTTGATGCTTCTCGTCGTTTGTCAATCGATTGTTTTTGTTTTTCTAATTAATTGCTGTTAAACCACGCCGCCGCTGTTTCGTTTTTGCTCGTATGTTTTGCTGCTGCTTGTACAGTCCAAGTCACCTTTAGTATCAATGTCAATATCGGCCATTTATTCCCGGTCTTCAGTCTTTAGTGCAAATGTAAATTCGCTTACGTTATCTGAATTATCATTATAGTGATAGTTATGTAATAGTGCAGCGTTCATAAAGCAACATAAGCAACGTCGTATATAATAATTGTTAACCTTGAAGCATAAAACATTCATTGTAGATACTGTTGGATTTCTGCTTAAGTCAATTATTATACATTTATAGCGTCTAAGTATTTAATAATAACATGATAACACTTAGGGTAGATACGTATGCAGATTGAAATTGTGATTTAATTTTGATGAAGCCACTTGATTTTTCATACAATCATTAGTTAAAGTTTCTCTTTTTGTATTAACTTTGCTAAGGAGCTTTGCTGGTTTCTGTCAGCATCATTTGTGACGTTAATTCCGTTAGCTTTTTTGAAGCCATTATTATATTCCCCCCTAGTATGTTTGAACTAAACGCAAAGAATACAAAATGGGATTGTAAACGATCTTTGAAAAGTTTTACATTTCAAATTTAATAAACTAGTCTAACGATATATCGTACTCGCGATGTCTAATAAACTGTTAATTAGATATCTCTCTTATCTACCACTATTCTCAGAGTTTGATGATTATATTATTCAACGCGTGTAATAATAGTCATTACTGATTATTTAGAATACTTGGACTGCGCTATCATCGTTACCCATCGTGCCCGTAGTGCCATTGACCTTCGCGTAAAGTAAATCACCTTGAATCGTTCCTATTGTAGCTATTCAACAGGTGTTTCAGCTTGTTTGTTCGGACTGACGCACGGACGCATATGGACGTTCAGCGAACGCCAGATGTCGATACGCGTAAGGCTTCGCAGATTAACAACTAAACAGGATAACACATGGCCCCGAAAAATAATGCATCTCAACATATCCTGTGAAAGGAACATTGCCTTGCCAAGGTGTACTAAGTCCACGGCTTCGCTCGTGGACATTGCGGTATTGTCTAAATCTGTTATAACATTTCTAACATCTAAATGCTATCTATAGCTCCTTTGCTGCGTGAAAGAAAGACAAACTACCAGCGCACTATCGGATTTATAATATTAAGAAGGATGATAGATGTCTACAACAACTGTGTGGTGTATAGTGGTAGAATTATTGTCCAAAATTCTCTTGGGAAGTGCTGAGCGATAGCCTCGCAGTGATTGGATTTTAAATGCAACGCAGAGCCAAGCGCTGATTAGAACTGCTTATTCATTTCTAAACAATAAACGCCGTGCTATTATAGGCAATTGAGTCTTACCGCCTAACGTTCGATTTGCGTCGCGTCTTCTTCCTTAATTCTATAAGAGATCCCGATTTTCAACTATACAAAAATACTTATTACCAAACTAAAGCCACTGTATTTTTCTCAATGTATTTTTCTTTGTAAAGCTTTTCCTATAGGTCTCATTACAGAAGAGATCTCTTACTGTTCTTCTGGACCTGCCTGTTGGAAAGCCTTTCCAGTTTCTCTAGTGCAGCAGAACGACGCTTCGTTGTTAGACATGCCAACGGTGGAAATCATCAGGCCTGGCCGTGCGCCGGATTGCCGCTTTCGCCGAGGCGTCGCGCCGCTGACGACGACCACGCATGCGTCGCGCCAGTCGCTCACGGCCCTCCGTCGAGGCCGCACGCGTCGCGTCACACGAATAAATCCGCGATCGTTTCAACAATTGCAAACATCACGACACATCGACGGTGTTTTAGTGAGAACGGTGAGCGAAAAGGCAAACGTTCAGTGTTCAAACGCTTGGGACGCGCCAAGGTTAACAGTGCTAGTGTCGCAAAAACCCGAAGGATCTCGAGTGTTGTTCTTGCCGCGGAGATCGTCACGGCTGTTGGCTATTTTTTATCTACGGTTTGCATCATTATTGTTTACCTAATTATCGTTATTTGCCGACAGCGATGTTTCGACAGATAATATAGACTCGTTCCCGGAAAATTTTCCGGTGTTTTTTTTTTGACAGTCTGTCGTGATGACAAATTTAATAAATAGGTATACTTATTTTGCTTATACTTGGCGATTGTATTGCGACATATCAATATTCAATCACATTTGCCATTGTCAGTAAAGTAAATAGTAGCAGGCAAAGTAATAATAACATTACTTTTAGTAGCCTCACTAAATGTGAAACTCACTCTCGGAAGAAATCGAGCCTTTATGCGGACGTATAATTTGATAGTCCATTGTATTTTTTGTCGAGACAATAATAATGTCCCACTGTCTCGGTGGATGTCGTCCGTAAAAGTTTCAGAGTTGTCTAGTGTTACAGCGTATACGTTGACTATGATAAAACAAGCAAGGCCATTTTGAATTTCGTATGCTGTTGAATTCGCGTAGCATACATCCTTTCAAATCTTCGTTACTAGCTTTTTCTTCGCGACCTCAATTCTTTATTTCCTGTGAAAATTTTATTTTATCACCGATACCTGACAGAGACATTTTTATCGCTTTTCTCACGCGTTTAATAATATCAGCGTTTATCATCAGTTTGATAAAACGATCACTATCGGCATTCTTTTTAAGTAGCACGATATGATAATACACAACAGTTTTTAATTTAGTTTCGCTATGTAAACACGATACAGGTGAGAGAGAGAGAGAGAGACGTGAGATAAATAATACAAAATTCAAGAAAAAGATAGTTGATAATATTGTATGTGTAGAATTCTCCTGAAGTTAATTGAATCGGACTTTACTTGACTAATACAAAGATGAAAGAGAAAAGCAACGCGATATTCATTTATCAATTTCGTGTTTATTAATTCCTTTATAGGACGTACGCTTTTGGCGGTTGAAGTTTTTTCTTACCCTTAAATCTTTGATAAATGTTCTTATAAGACAGGTATGAGATCTGTAAATGTTATTATAAGACAGGTATGAGAGATTAACGAAATTCGGCTTTATCGTTGGCAAAGTGTTTATAAAATCAGTCACACGCCATTGAATTTTAAGTAAACGAAGATAATTAAAATACGAACTGTCGGAAGTAAGGAAAATAATTCAGGGTCGTCAGTGACGGAAGTGGTTTTTAGGCAAGGCTTTAGGAGGCTTTACTTCAGCGTCCGTCCTTCTCATAAACAAGGCATTCTGAGGAAAAACTTAAAAGATTATTGAGTCTGATTCATTTACAAATATTAATATATAATAATTTATTTTAGTATATTTTATTTTAGTAGATTGCCCATATATGCCATATCCCATACAATAACAAAATAACAGAAATACTAATAATAGTAGTCGTAATTTCCTTACAGTTTGAGGTATTTGCATTTATTGTCAATGTTATGAATTATCAAATCATTTATCCGTCGTACTATTATCCACTGGTAAGATAATTAAGTTTAGTAATAACTTCTTCGTTTTCATTTAGACTTAAATGTAGATCGTATATTTATCTCGATAAATATCGAATTGTAAAATTGCTACTCATTATAAGTTAACTTAATTATTCATAAGCCAAATAAAACGAATTATTCTCACCCGGCTGCATACTGCCAGCTTTATTCTGTTAATAAAATAATAATTTTCCGTTTTGTTGACGCGTCCATGGTTGGTTTTATAAATAAGCAACCTCACGCCGCATACGTTGAATGCTTGTTATGAAGTCAGTTGACTATTTTTTAAACTGTAAAGTGCGTCATATGTGACGCTTCAGATGATGAAGGAGCGTGCTCCCGTTTCTGTGTCCTTGTTGTTGCATTGATTAAATTTATAGCCGATGGAATAGTGTTTTGAACATTTCTTTTTCTTTATAACGGGAGTTTCTGACATATGAATGTAGTACGGTGATATTTAATACATGTCAGGTAAATCCTCTGCTTATACCTCTACGTATGTTGCTCCCATGGCGTAGATTAGTAGTTAAATCTATTTTTTTCCCTTGTAGAGTTGTTAAGTTTAATAGTTAAAAAAAACCTAGTAGTGAAGTTTTTTGTTCTAATTCTGATGTGTAGTACGCCTAATTCTGTTTTTACACGGTTTTGATATAACACGGTTTGAAAATAAAATATTTTTAATTTTTTTACACGATTTTATTC
>DWHO01002603.1:0-13082 GCA_018247575.1 Eurytides lysithous rurik
CGTAAAACCATCGACGACTGGTCCGACCGTTTAAAAGCGTGCGTTAAAGTACGTTAACATATCTTTTTCACTCTACATAATCACACATAAAACTTAAAAATAATATTATTTTTTAAAAATTATCGGATATTTTCTTTGTAACAGAACTTATGGCTAGACTAGGTATATGTTGCCGAGTATCTTTTGCCTGTCCTTCTAAGGACCGAGACATTCTTTTCCGAACAGGTAGGAGAATCATTATACGTCAAAAAGTGATTGTAATCCGATCCAATGCTAAATAAAAAAAATTGACTTTGACTTTATATTTTTTTCTTTTCAGGGGGACTGAGTTACATAGCTCAGAATATTCCAGGTAATATGATGCAGAAGACGATCATTATAGTGCAAGGGCCGACGGGCGGTGGTCCCCTCACTCTGACGGTATGAAATGTATTCACATTATTGTATTCTAACATTATGATTCCGTTTCGCGTATCCAATTTGGCGATTCTATAATCAAGGAGTTGTTTTGACTGCAGATTACTATGATTTGTAAATTTAAAAAAAAAATGTATAATGTCAAAACGGAACAATAAAAGTTTCAACCAAGAATATGAAGATAATACATTAAAAAAATTAGTTAAGTATTTCTTTTTTAATGCAGGCTGTATGTAATATAGAGTTGTAATGTCTTGAAAATGTATTTAATTGGTTTTTAAAATGAAAAAAAAAAAGAAAATTTTTGTGTGGTAACAAAATATATTGTTCGAGTAATTATCACATATTACTGTAATGTCGATTATTATTGGTCGCTAAAGCGAATGCCCTTTAGCGGATTGTAACCGTGTCACCTAAGTGAGGCGTGACTAAAAGTGATGTTTCACGCAAAAGGTTAACAACCCAGCCGGCTTGGACGAGGCGACGCTTAACAGTCTTATTGCCCAAGCAACAGAGGCGATAACGCAACAGCAAATCATACAGGTTAAACCTCCCGTAGAATGTCGCGCTTTATGTCACTAATAACTCTCAGCTTTCTATTCATCTAACATAACATATCGTGGGTTTTATTAAAACACTTTGGCACCTATGGAAGTTCTCTTTCTGGCACTTTATTCTTCTCGCTAACAATTCGACTGATTTAACTACAAAACATACATCGATTTTGCCGCATAGGTTTTCATCGAGTCTGGTGTCTTCCAATCATTCGATGAATTTCCATTTTTACAATTACTTGGCTTTAAAGGATGCCTTTCGAGTTAACAATTTCGTTTTTCCTTTATTAATAATTATATCTAGCTTTTAGCAATAGCGCTTGTTCATATATTTAAAATAAAAACATTAAAAACAATCACAACGTCCTATCAAACAAAAAATGAACACTATCACCACATTAACATTTCGCAAGTGTTCAGTTATTCACTCTTATTTAAAAATTATCTAGGCTTGTCGTCATTGTAGTTGCAAAAACATATCAAGCGGTGAAAAGTTTTGACGGATATTAGAAAATCTGCTACAAGTAAAAAAAAATCGCAATGGACAATTATTTTACTTAAAAATAAAGAATGTTGCATTGCATTTAAATGATCTATCACATTCGGCAATGCTGTAACGTCGCAAACGTCACTTGTAACGGCTATTTCCAACGTTAGCTGTAACGTCGACGACGATGCTATTTATAGCACCGCTTCGGTAGTGACGCGACGTTGTATATAGCCGATGCGGGTGACGCCAACGCGTTTGTCTGTGCGCAGAACACTGGTGTGATCCAATCGGCACAGAGGGTGATCGTGAGCCAGCCGGCTCTAGTGAGCACGTCGCAGCCGATCACCATGGTGAAAACGGCCCTAGCGCAGGTTAACCACCATTTGTACGCACCATCGGCATGCACCGTCCACCATCTAAACCGCTTCGGTAGTTGTCGACACATTTGGCACACCCCTAATTTAAACGAAGTTTGAGAATCGCTGTCGTCCGTTGTATCTAGATTGTTTTATTTAACGTTCGTGGGCCGCTCGAAGGTCACGGATTGTGTACTGTTTGAATTTTTAGTTGAGACTGGTTGGGAAAAAAAAATGCGGATTTTTTTTGGTTTATAACCCTTACACCGTAGTAGTTTCAATTCATGTTTATGGTAGACTCTTTGTAGATACTTTATGGTGTGGTGGAAGTGCTCTTCAATGGTCTATTTATTAATGGGCTTTTGTGCTTTGCATGTGATTTGAGTATCGATTGATTAGATTTTTAGGTTTTTTTTTAGCTTTTTACTGCAATGCATATTGCTTTTATCTTTTGTCGTTTGCGTGTTTAAAACTAGGAATTTTAATTTTAAACGATTGAACTGTAGCTATTTGTGAGTAATTAATAAAGTTAAATCAGCATGAATATATTTTATGCTTTGTTAACTTTCGGGCCAGATAGACATATTTGCAAATGTTTTTTATTCCTTACTATAATAGTTATAACTGTCAAGTGTCTATACGTATTTATTATTCTATGAGCGTACCTTAATTGTCATACGAATTAATACTTATTACGAATTAAAACATATAAACACTAGACAGTTGACTATTATAGTGAGGAAAAGCAATATGAGTATTAGTAAGTACATTAGAATGTACTTAAGAATACTCATACAGTACAATAGATGCATTATTATTAATAATATTGCTCTTGCGACGTCTACAGACCGCACCGCAAATAACACCAAGCCAACAGCCCATCATAACGACCCAGCCCCAGCCGCACAAAGCCCAGATCGTAAACACGGGTCAGCCGCAGCAGATCGTCGTGTCGCAGAAACAGCCGCCGGGCTTGATAAGCGCCTCCACCAACAACCCGATCGGCGGCAACCAACAACTCATCCAGGGCAACCAGCAACTCATCCAGGGCAACCAACAGCTGATACAGGGCAACCAACAAATCATCCAAGGCAACCAACAACTGCTCCAAGGCAACCAGCAGATCATCGCCGTGTCCAACAACCAGCAGATCATAATAAACGCGCCCATGAAGCCGGGCGTGCACAGGGTAGTTCAGCCGCAGAGGAGTCAAGTGGTTAACGTCTCGGCGCAGAACACTGTGGCGCAAATTGAGACCAAGCCCAGCGTTATACAGAGCAGTCCGGTGAGTGTTGTCTGTTTCATCTTTAGTCTATGCTGGGTCTTGCCGCGGCGTTACTTGCGTTTTGTTTTTTTCCAATTCGTCCGCAGTAACACATGTCAAAAAAGGACAAATCAACAAAGTTATTATAGCTTTTACTATATTAGTACGAATTAGAGGAAGCGGCTCACCTGATAGTAAGCGATCGCCGCTGTTCATGGACATTTGCAAAGTCGAACGTTCTGCAAATCTGTTGCTTGCCATTAAGGTAGGAACTTTGGAGGGGAAAGGTTTGGGGGGAGAAAAGGGGATGGGAGACAAGAAAAGGAAGGGTAGGCTGTAAAAGGAATGAGGAGGGGTTTGGCCCGCCGCCTCAGTCGCCGAACGTAACACGGAAGCAAAAACATACAAATGTTTTGGCTTTATGTCGATTTTTTGTAAGGTCGTTGTATTTATATCCGGTTCGAGCTGGCCCATTCACCAGCAGCAGAAGAAGCTATTGCGTGGATTTACCTTCGTTTATTTAAGTGTTTTAGTTCACATCGATCTCAATTTTGTGGCTGATGAAAGCAGCGCAGAGTTAAGCAGATTTAAACGTGTATCGTGTAGCGAAAATTGTGGGCACTCTGCTATTCAGAAACATTCAGTCAATCGGTAACATAGAGATAATGTAATCAGTTTTACTCGTATCAGCAATATGCGTTAATTAGACGAAATGTGGCCCGCGCCAATATCCTCCTGACAATTGTGGCCCGCACAAGTATTCTCAACATTTTTTTTTCTATTTATTTATCGTTACAAAATCACAAAAACTATTTCACACGACTACCCTATTTGTGGCCCGTACATAAGAAAAAAAGATTGCCGACCACTGACTTAGGATATAAAGGGTCAATAAAAATATAAGTCCGCTATTTAATACGCTCTAGAAGCCCCAGCAGCCCCAGCAGCCGATGATGCGTCAAGTGATCACCCGGCAGCCCGTGATGGTCGGCAACACCAAAATCGGCGACAAGGAGATGGTCGTCAACCAGCCTGTTACTGAGGTAATCATATTTTATCACACGTTCGCGCACGATTACTCCGCGCGCAGCGACGTCAATAAGCAATTTACTCGTGTTCAATTCTATACACTGATAATGACCGACGATGAAGGTCTCTCATAAATTTGTATTAAATCTGCTGTAAAAATGGACGCGATGATGCTGAAAACTGAATTTCGACGTTTTGTTTTACTTCTCTAGATTGTTCATCCGCTATATAAAAGTGTGATTTGAATTTTGTGGGTGGTTTCAATAGTATTTCTTGTCGATAAAGTTGTTTTAGGTAAATATTATAATAATTGCTCGTCTTGTGATTTATTTGAAAAATAACGACAGCATTTGTAACTGCTCTACTCTACGCTGCACTCCTCGTCCAAAGATATGTAGTGGCGCATCGCTATGCCCAGTGATGACCCTGGAAATAAGCCTTCAAAACGGAATACAGTAGTGCTTTCACGTTACTTGCTTGATTGTAGGATAGTAAATAAAAAAAATAAATATCATGGGACATCTCACCTATTGCCATCTGATCCCAAACGGAGCAGGAGCACTAACGATGTCCTAACCCCAATTAAGAAACAACAACACAAAGTCATTACCCTCCGCGGGATTCGAACCCACAACCGTTGATTTGTAAAGCGCAGACCCATCCAATAGACCACGGAGGCAGTTAAGCACTAACCACTGCGGTAACGGGCTAGTCATAATAACCAACATGATGTGTTCCTTATCCAGGCGGACTATGCAAAACGGCTCTACCACTAATATTGTATAATTGTCCTCCAACCCGTGAGAATGTTAGTTTAGAGGGCTTTCTAGAGCCGCGTAGGCTAAAAGAAAAAACTTCAGTCAAACTTCTTCTGTCATGACATAAGAAAATTGTCCTAATATTGGGTCTGTAATTTTAATTTGCTTTTCAGAAGCCTCCGACACCAAAACCCGCTCTAACGCCGCCGCCAGCGCCGGTGACTGGCCTCTCGGCTGATGATACCCCTTGGATATGTCATTGGCGAGGCTGCGGGAAGTAAGTCGACTTTGCCCCATTAGTGATATATAATCAATTACTGTTCATTATTTCTACATATTGTATTGTCGTCCATGTGTCCATGCGTCGGATAGACATGCAAAACATCGGTTCCGGTTACTTGACTCTACCGCTAGATGGCGTCGACAAGTATCCGTATTAAACCAACCTATTAGTAAGGATTCTTACTGAGGTTGGTTTAATGTCACATCCTCTGCGCCTGATCTCTTTCCGGCGATGATGTATATCCGTCCAATCGGGCTATGAGAGTAAAGGAAGAGTAAGTGCATCTGTGTCTGCGCAAACGTTTGTGCACTGTAATATATATCGCGCTAATGGCTGATCTCCGCCATGGTCGAAACCGGCCGGAATACATTATTTTGTATTGTATTATATGTCATTGTATTGTAGGGCTCTGGTAGCGCAGAGAACTAGTGCTCAATTTAACTATACTCGAGCAAAACCTGAGTTCAAAACCTTGCGCCGGCATAATGTAACCGGATTTTAATTCCTTAGTACTGTTGTTAATTTGTAACCAACAATTTTTTGTGCAAGCGACAATATCGTCAGGAAACCTGCATAATTACGTAATGATAAAAAAATATTTCTTGGATGTAAGAAGTCTGCACTGGGCCCCAAGGACTTGTGCCCAGCAGTGGGATACGTATGATCTATTATTTACTTTGCATATGGTTAGTTCAGTAAGAAGCAATGATATAAATACATTGTCAATTACACAATGTACTCATTGTAAAAAGCATAAATTTGGAGCCACTGGTAAACATCGATTAAATATCTATTCATATTTTGATGAAAAGATGAAAACATATTTATGCAACGGTACTATGATACATGCGGAAAAGTGCATACATGTCTTTGCTTCTTTCGTGGTGGTAAACTAGGTATTGAAGGTATTGAACGTATACTTATTTATGATGTGTACCAGTAGTTACAACTTTTTTCTTGTTCACGTTGAGTACATATTTTTGCAATTGAAGGTTTATACAAATTTCTGGAGCATTGACAATGTCTACATACAGTGGCTGTACTACTATACAAGCCCAAAAGCCCGGCTTGCCCTACTAAGGAGTAAAATTTATAAATCTTAATTAGCACATAATTCCCGAGTAATTTATTTTTATATTTGAGCGTTAGAAGGGCAAGCCGGCCTTTTCGGCTTGTATGGTAGTACCGCCACTGATTTCAACTGGTATTAATATCTTGGCCAGCTTTGTTTAGTTTAACAAGTTGTTGCACATTCTTCATTAATTTGACTTGCCCGTTGGTGTACTTGCTGACTGACTGCGAAGCCAAAGGTTGTCGGTTCGATTCCCATTCAGGGCAAAATATTTGGGCGATGAGCAGAGGTAATTGT
Organism: Eurytides lysithous rurik; assembly: GCA_018247575.1. Taxonomy (NCBI): domain Eukaryota; kingdom Metazoa; phylum Arthropoda; class Insecta; order Lepidoptera; family Papilionidae; genus Eurytides; species Eurytides lysithous. Next base: position 6,521 of record DWHO01002603.1, read on the forward strand.
TCTGTGTCTGGGTGTTAATTTTCTATATAAGTATATATTTAAAAATATATAAGTATGTATATCAGTTGTCTTATTACCATAGTACAGGCTCTGCCTAGTTTGGGAACAGATGGCAATGTGTGAGATGTCTCGCGATCTTATTATTAATACACTTTTAAAATTATACATAGTGGTTATACATTGCACGCCCACTACAAAGTCCTACAACTATGAAAGAATACGACCTGTATGCCCCATTTGCTTCTTTCTCTCATAAAAGACATGGACCATGAATAACTAATAAATAACGAACTATTACTCCGTCTGTTTCCTTCTCATAAAAAAAGGAAAACAATAAAAACGACGATCGAGGATGTTATATGGACTTAAAACTATGTCGACAGCATCAGTCTAAGCTCAAAAGCGGTTAGCCTTTTTAAGTTCTCTAGCATGTACAAATGCGCGAACATTGCGCGTGCCGGCGAAAAAGGGGTGCGTTTTACGAGAGCAATTAGCGGTCCGATAATGACGCGCGCCGTCGTCCGGTCGCAGGGCGCGACGCGGCACAATGCTGCGGCGACCGCGGCGGCCATTCCGCCATAATAATTCAACAAGAGCCCGCGCGAAATGGCCGAAACTTCCGTCCGCCCGGCGCGAACAAAGCGCGCCAACGGTTTAAATATTAAAATCGCTCGCACACATCGCGCCGTGTCGGCCCCTCGCAATCTCTATGTTTAATATCACCGTAGGCGAATCTAAGTGTGGAGTGTGTAAAATAAATATCGTATTTGATATGTTATCTGATATAAATTTATGTCACAATCTCAAAAAAAAAAAATAAGGTTCCTTATTCAAACCATCTTAAAAAAAGGACGTTTAGAATTGATAATCGAAACAAATTTAAAACTGTTCTAAATTCGAAACTCCGCGAGATTTCCATGGAAATGCACGGTGGAAATTAACAGTCAACAAACAGTCATTCGTTTGCAAGTTTCAAAATCGTTCTTAATTCGAAATTCGCTCGAACGATCCTGAACCGCGATGGAAATTAATTTCAGCACGAATCACGGTCTGTTTGTTCGGGCAACCCTAAGCGTTCGTGAGCGATGATAGGCCGCGGCGGGGAGTCGGTTGCGGTTTTTCTTTTTCACCTCTGCGAACGGCGCGGTGAATTGCACGCACACACGCGAGCCATAAAGGGCTGTTTACGAGGCACGGAACCGAACGCGGACCCGTGCGTTGCGGCCGGCTGACTTAGACTGCGCGACTAACCAGAATTTAAGGGCTGCTATTGTCAGTATTATAACAATTTGTTCCGGAATCATGCTTTCGATCTTGATTCAGTCATTTTAATTAATATGTAATAAAGTTAAGTATTTATATATAAGTTTTTGTATCTACCGAAAGAATTCCGTGCGATAGGTTATTTAAATTTAAATAAAACGCAATAAAATCTATAAAGAAGAAAAAACCTACGTGTTTGCGATGAGCAAATAATATTTTATTATTTCTATTAGATATGTAATGATTAACATTTTTTTAATTAAAAAAAATCTTTATAACAATAGTAAAGAAGGCGTGAAAAGAAATTGATAAATGTTACTGTTATATAAAATAATTGTTCGATGGCAACCCTAATAGCGCGCGAATAAGTTGGGCGAATGCATCGGGCGCTTCCGGACGACGCGCCACAGACTGTGTTCCGTTTTAATGCAGTCCGAAAATTCGTGTTGCGGTACGCGCGCCGAATAATCCAATAAACGGATTCCGTCGCATATCATTACGTTAAAAACATATTCCAAATTTGAAACGGCACGGAGCGGTTTGCGCTGGGGACGGTTAGTATCCGAAATGGAATTCGGAAGGGTATTGTGAGCGCTCTATGTATTTCTATCATATAGTTTCTATTATGGTAGTTTTGCCAGCATGCACTCGCCACACTAAACTTTGATAAGGTAGACAGATATATTTAATTCTATGTATTTTGACTGACCCGTTGGTGTAGTGGTTAGTGCTCCTGACTGCAAAGCCTAAGGTCGTGGGTTCGATTCCCACCCAGGACAAAATATTTGTGCGATGATTATATGTATTTGTTCTGTGTCTGTGTGTTAATTATCTTTATAAGTATGTATTTAAAGAAATATATAAGTATGTATATCAATTGTCTGATTACCATAGTACAGGCTCTGCCTAGTTTAGGATCAGATGGCAGTGTGTCCCATGATATTATTATTATTATTATTTTTATTATTTATACTTTCGGAAAAGTAAAGGAAAGAAGAAAAGGAAAAAAAAGGAAAAAGGAAAGGCGTAGCATTTAACTATTTATCCATAACAGCTACTTTGTACATGAATGTTAAAACTGCATGAATCGAGATGTTGTTTGGTTTGCGATTGACTTGAACGTACAAAATGGAAAATAGTGATACTTCTCGAGTAATGAACGTCATTTTTGAACTTGTAGAGTTGAAATGAATTAGAGTTGTGTTTGTTTTATGTTTTTGTGTATATGGTGTTTGTAAGAACATCATTTGCATAACGCTTTTAAAATAATAAGTGTGTAATAGAAAGGTTTTTTCATTAGTATTAAACACATATATATTATTTGGAGTCCACAAAAGTTTAAATAACACGAAAATGTAACAAATGCAATGAAATGTATTGTGTGTTCACTACACACAATAAATTTCAAGAAATGTTATCAACTTATAATATAAAACGGTTAAATGAAATGTCGACGCTGGCGCGATCAACAACACGGGAACAGTTTTATAAATTTACCCCAAAAGCGTCCGAAAATTTGATTTAATTATAATAAATTCACTTGATTTACTATATTTTACGTTAAGACATTTTTTAGTCAAGTATATATACCATTGAAGACATTTTAAGAATTTCTTTAAATTTACTATCGTATTTGCAAATTGAAATGGTTAAAACATAAGTTTAATGTTTTTGGGTCTCTGGTTAAATACTAGTTCACGGCTTGACCATGATACTAGTTTAGTTTTATTAATTTCTTAAAATAACACACAAGCTCCCGAGCTAAGATATCTAATGCCAATTATTTCTGTTATAATTTATTACCTGCATTGCGCTACGTTAACAATACATGTCTGGCGTAATCACCAGCCACAATTACGAAGGAAATGTTAGAAATTGCTCAATTCTTGATTGCTCAATATAACTCAATCGTGTAGCACATAGACTTCTTCTCACATAATCGCATAAGGTTTTTTCCTTGCTACGATATAAAACCATGCCCAGAAATGTTATTAATAATAATAAAAAAGCCTATCATCATTTAGGTTAAAATAGACAGGAAAAGTTTCAGAAAACAATATTTTTATTTCTGTGAAACATATACATATATGTACAGACATATCAACTTTTATAAGTAAATAAGTATATTACAGACGTGTTATATTTGCCTCCTGCTTACTTCGTTTTGATTTATCGAATTCTTGTTGTAATTGATTGCTGTTGCAGACGGCCGGAAAGGGAAATGAAACATGATAAATCTTGACCATCAAAGATAGTATCGTTTTACTAAATTGTCTTTAGTTTCTGCCTCTGACGTTATTTTCAGTGTTTTTTTTTTGTGGCAATATTGATCAAAATAAGCCTAAAGCCTCATATTTTATATAATATGTAAAAAGACGTCAATTAATTACAAAGGGCCAAAGAATTACACTAACTGGAAAGGACTTTGTCATCGACGAATTAAACAGATCTATCAGAATTGAGAACAATACTGCGTATTTGGTCGTAACGAGAGGGCGTTGAGCTGCCTGCAAATAATGTCTCGGTGTGCTGAGGGTACCGAACTATTCGGAAGCAAGTTCAGTTGTCTAGACATTCGGGAGGGAAAGCTCACCGTAAAAGGAATGGAAAGCTCACTGTGACCGCAAAATTAAACCGCCCTCTATATGTCGATGCTATACCGGCGACGTTAAATTTTAAAAAATAAACATTTCAAAGATTTCACTTAGTGGTAAAAGCTCAAAACTTGTTTCAATTTGAAGTATAACGGAACTTAAATAAAGTTTTTAACAAAAACAAAATTTTTAACATATTATTACCGGAGGATATGCAAATATATACTGACTTCCACTACATTTTCCCCTTTAATTATTTATAATGCTTGTTCATTATATTTTATAACATTTATATTTCATTCGTGCACATAATATATGACATTTTTCATAGGCTAAAAACATATTCGTCCCTTCCGAATGTCATATTACTTACACAATTTTATTACATAGATCTATTCGAACTTTGTCACGCTATTTTTCTGTGAAGAGTTGAACAAGTCATATGCTAGAATAGTTAACCACAGCAGCAGACGATGCAGTGGTGTCACCCCAGTCGAACTTTGCCAAGGAGTCCTACCAATTAAATTCCAAATATTTCTACCACCTAAATTCCATTCAAAATATTTAAAAAAAAAATTAAAATTGTACTAATGAATACACCTTATTTTACAATTCAAGAGCTTATAGCAGACTGAAATTCGTGAGACCAAATTAGTTGACTCTTCTGCGGTATAGTTATTATACAGTAACACTATTTTAAACAAGCAGCTATTGAGTTCCTTGCTGACCCTTCTCAACAGATCTGCATTCCGAGTCGAGCCTTCAACTTCCTTGTAAGGCAATGATTGATAACATCGACTCGTAAAATTAAAAGAAATGCTATTCGAAAGTGCTTGTTGTAAATATGTTTTGATTTTACCTACTTTGTACATATTAAATATTCATGCTTTAGAACGCGTTTGGTTCTACTTTTATAATAAAGATTGCTAAGATAAGTTGTCTCTATGATTAAGTGGGTTACCATTTCAAAATTCACGGTACATTTAAAAGGAAGCTTTTGTGAACGTGTTTTTTTTTCAAGTCGTTATTCATCGCTGTTAGTTGCCAGTGTTGATTTTTTATTGTGAAGTGGTAACAGGTGTGCCAAATATCCTTCCGCTGTTTTCTATTAAAGAAGTATCCATTCTGAAAATGCTTGTAGAAAATAGACTGTTTTTTTTTAATTAAATATGTTGTAAAATGCCTTACTTTTCTCATAACCATTTTTTTACGTGACACAACGTCTGAACAACTATCTTCTGATTCCTAAAACAAACTCACATCAGATAGTCTATATTGCTCGTTATTTTATTTACACTAAAAATGATCCGAAAGCATGCTACTCATATTTTTTTCTTCGTCACTAGGTTTGAAAAGAAATTGTTCGGTTTTTCCAGGTGTTCGTATTGTGTTTGTGCGAATTTGCTTCTTTTGATATCCAAACTGGATGCAACCAATTAAATAAACCATCAATAAAATCGAATCGAACGACTTTTTGGTCATGAAAGCGGAAAATCTAGTCAATTCTAAAAGTTTTAGGGACCTTATAAACGGCCTGGCATATGTATATTATGCACTAGTCACGAAGACATACATTCAAAATTTGCTATTTCATCAACTATTATGTTCGTTATATGTATACACAAAATTTCATATGCAGTAATCTTTCCATTAGTAACACCAATAGTCGTAAAAGATATAAAGCAAGTTTTTTTTTGTGGCGTATGCTGGCAAAAGAGTAAGCGGTTCGTCTGGTAATGGTCTGGTAGTAGTAGGAGTAAGTGGGAGGGAGGAGGAGAGAAGAGGGAAGGGATGATGCGGGAGAGGAGCGAGGGGATGGAGTCAGAGGTAGAGGGGGAGTAATAAAGGGAAGAAGGGGCGGGAAGGGGACGAGCCACCAGCCACCACGTACACCGGATGAAACACGGAAGCAAAATCACTACTAGTTTACTTGGTACTTGTGAACTCATGGTACTTATCTTCTTCGAGCCGGCCCGATCAACGGCGGAAGCAGCTGCGTGGCTCTACTACCGTCAAAAAAAATGTATAATAATATTGTACATTATTTCGCTGACATAGAAATATTTAATGAAAGCGAGTTCTGTTTGCTCGTGAACATATAGTAGGGTCATGTGTATTTGCGTATCATTCGTGTATATTTTTGAATGGGCCTACAACTACCGTGGCTACTTTTTGATCTACAAATAAGGTATAACATTCCATTTAACATTAACTGTAAAAATGTAACATTCCACTTGTCTATTTGTGTTCGTTTAGTCGAAGATTCGCCAGTGATTTTTTCTTCTAAACTCATCTATTTCAGCATCACTTTTAGTAGAAGTATAATTTGGATATAGTCAATACTTAAAGACATGTTCCTAATAGTATCAGAGAAGAAAGAATTCAACACATTTGTTGTGCTACATTCATACATGCTAACTTTATACGTACTGTACTTATGTTTTTAAACCGCCCTTATAACCCAAGATACGTATATTAAAACTGTGGCAGCCTGTTTTAATTAGTTTTCTTACCGAGTCAACTAATGGAATACGGAAAAACCAATAATGACCGTTTGCCACAGATGCTAAGCTATTAGCTTCGGCATCATAGATCGTGGGTTCGATTCCCAACCGGGGAAAATATTTGTCTTCTTTCTCCTGCCCTTATCCCACTAGGTGGGGTCGGCACAACACGTATTTTTCTTCCATACTCCTCTATCAGCC
>DWHO01002604.1:0-13077 GCA_018247575.1 Eurytides lysithous rurik
GATTTATTATAGTGCACAGGCGTTTGCGCAGATGCAGGTGCTCTCTCTCTCTTCATTTTACTCTCATAGCCCGATTGGACGGATAACCAACACGACCGGAGAGAGATAAGGCGCAGAGGCGGTGACATTCAACCGACCTCTTAATAATGACTTCTCCATGCCCATTCGACGCATGAATTATCTTACTTTTCAGACAATCGGGTGATCAGGCCGCAATGCCCTAATCCAACTAAGAAACAACAACACAAAGTCATTGCCCTCCGCGGGATTCGAATCCGCGACCTCCGTTTTTGTATAACGCGAGCCTATACCACTAGGCCACGGAGGTAGTCGATTATCATTTATATCATTATTATATTCGAAAGTACAGCATCCGCCCGAGATATACTGTTATGTTGTCGCTTATTCTACCATCAAGCAGTAGTGAGTGCTAAAGCACTCTGTGCCTTTTATCTTCTTATCTGTGCCTTAAGACCACCACTAGACCATCACTAGATTATATTTCCAAAGCAGAGCTATACATATAGTGCTACCTTTACGGCTGTTGTTTTTAAAAAAAAAAAAAAACGTTACTCTTATTTGAAAATAGAAATATATCGTGTGTACATGTTAGGTACATAAATTTCACATCGATAATCGCGAAATTCCGAAACAATTACCTGCAGTTGGGGCAATTATTCGCCCCGGCTGGGAATCGAACCCACGACACACGGCGAACTGTCATAAGGTCCAAAAATCAAACCATCGTAAATTTAGCGCTAAAACTATCTAATCTAACGCGCCAAACGATTCATCAAATAATGTTTACCGTTCGCTTTATTTCGTGTCGTTTTTTAGTTTTCCGAACGTAATACGTCCTGAAAACCATTCGTACAGTAGAAATTAAATAATAACCATAAAGAGTCGAATCTTTAATGGTTTCATTAAATTTTTATCGGACTCGACAATTATCGTTAAAATTTGTCGCCGCACGTTTTAAGTGCACGGTTGTTGTTTAATATTGCAGCACAATAAATCGCTGCCGAGCATTTCTGGGAACGTATTTTCCAATAAATTCTATAAATGCAGCTGCTATAAATTAAATCTACTGAGAAAAACCTATATATAATGTGTTACGTAAGTAACACATTTATTACATAATGTTATAACAAAATTTTATAACTTGTTTAAAATCATTTCGCTTATTATTATTATATGACGAGTTCGAATAATAAAATAAATACACATACTTTCCAAACTTTTAAGACCGAGAATTAAGTTTGTAATTTGCTAAAATATCGCTTACACGTTACTGAAAGGGGTGATTTTAATTAAGTAACATCGAATGCAAGCTAGTGTTCGTTCGGAAACGAAAAGCTTTTTGGATGGGCATATGTTTTTTTTTTTTTAGTGATTTAAAATGAGTACACAGCTTTAGGTAGAAAACACGGTAAACAATCTATGGATTGATTTCGTAAAATACCTACAATAGGTGGCGTCCGACAACCCCTTTCCTACCGTAACACCTCTCATGTTCGCATTGAAGTACATCCGTAAAAGCGTTCGTGAATAAATTCCCGTACGTTCGAACAATTGAAAATTGCGAGATGTTTGTCGAGGGTGCTCTTAAATTCGCGCTTGTACAAGCAACGCGAACTCGGGTGGGTTCGACGAAATCGCATTTAAATTCGTCGATCCCGGCACGAGATAAGCGAAATCACGGTTTAGGTTGAAAGGGTTAAGGAAACCTGCGGCGTGCGACCGCATAATTCCGTTTACCGTGGGGTGTCTCCGTCCGTAAAGTTCACGAAGATATCGGCCACGAAAGAAACCTCTTACATGCGAATTTTGTCATATTTCCCGCTCCAAAGTTCAGTTGGGGATACGACACGAAAGACTACTTAGTTGAAAATTATGCAGCATGTATTGAAAATTATGTAATATGAATACAGCCACTTTTACTCGAAAGTTCGCGATCTTTCGAAATTTAAATAAAAAAATTATAATTCATCAAATATTGCTTAGCTCAAATACAACCATTGATGTATTTTAGCTTATCATATCACTATTTTTTAAAAGAAAGCTGTATTAACGGCTAAAGGTGATATACAATTCTAGGGTTAAAATTTGTGTTTTTCATAGCTACGTCGCATCATTCAGATATTCAATGACTTTATCTTTGCAGAATAAAGGCATTCTGCACTAACCCGTAAAATGAATTGGCTTAATGTGCTCACCGCAATTATCTGTCAGGCGGTTCGATTTCGAAAATGGCTCTAAATAAACGGGAATAATTCCGTCGAATGGCGTTACACTGTCGAGGACTATGGACATTCCGGCTTAGAGGCTGCACTGAAATCCCAGGAGTATAAATCTCAGTCAGCGCCTCTCGAGAGCATGAAAGTCGCGTTTAATTTACGGGCGTTGATAATGACACAATTGCAAATTATCCCGACCGTGCCGGGCCCTTGCGTTGAACCGTTGTTTATCTTTAATCACCCCTTACTTTTTCCCCGTTTCACCCCGCACCCGCTGCTGGAGCGGCGTGGATTAGGATGCCTAAATAACGGTCGGACCCCGGATAAAAAAGCCCTGGCTCGTGAAATAAACGGTGACACCCTACGACGTAACGTATTTGCATAATAACCTTTCGTAATATGTGGGGCTTCGTGCACCGCGCATTGGTTTATTAAATTCTTTAGGAAAAAATAAATAAATTATCAAAGTCCATTTTTTTACAAGACTGTCCTTACTGACTCCATCTACCCAATATTAGATTTCCTCTCATCTATTATAATACGAAAAATTTAGATAAATATAGCGACATTACCTAACAGTAATTTAAAATATTAATTATATGCTTAGTTAGATAGTGATTTTTAGTGCAAGAAATAAATAATTTTATGTAGTTATTTTTTGTAATAAAATAAAAAAAAAGATTAATTTTTAATTGTATATATCGTAAAATAGTTTATTTTCATTTTTAGAACTGTAAAAGTCAACGATATTATCCAACGTTAAGCACGTTGCTAATAGAACTAATTGTTGTAAAAAAATAACATCAAGTAAAATAAGTTTATTTGGTAGTTACTACACTGTAACTCATCTTACTTCAATCTCACTCAAAACTTATTGTATTTAGTTTACGTCTGAACATCGGTGAGTTTAAACATCGTTGTTCATAATACTGCCTTAAATATTTTAACTGGTTGGTTTTTAAAATAAATGGCAGTTGAGTAAAATTTCTTGACTTCATAATACATTAAAGGAACATAGACATAAAAACAGTGTGATGTAAGGTTGTTATTAATATAAAGTCTCAAAATGTATTGATTATACTAAGTTGGATAAATATTTCTTAAACTACACTCACACTTACTACACTTTCTAGTGTTTAAATAGTGATCTCATTAAAAAAATAGTACTCATAATTACATATCTAGGGTCGTTGTCGCTTTCTTTGAGGGATTTGCTGGTAGAAAATTATTTTATGTCATTCTATTTACTATAATGAATAAAGAAATAAAAGCAACCCAATGATTGTTTAAGAAAATATTTGAAGGAAGCACATTTTGTTACATCATTTATAAATACAACATGTTAAACGTGGCTACGTACAACAACGAATTGAACAGCATAAGGCAACACGCCCGTCGCATTGCGGCGTTTTCAAATAATAACAGATTCCAGATAACGTTTTACTCAATATAAACTGTTAAACGTTGCCCCTTTGGACTTTACAAGTTGTCGTGATACATTTTTGAATTAGTTTCAGCCCTTATGAACAAGGAACGCGCGGAAATGATTGCGAACAGAACAGCGAACGGGAGCTTTTTGTCACGAGTTTTACTATCGGAATGCTTTGTAGCTTTAATTACACATAATTGTTACCGTCCTGTCCTTTAGGTATTTTCTATCGTTATAGAAGTACACATATGAGCATATAGCTCTATGGCGCTGCCGGTAGACATTGATAATTAATTATTTTTGTGTGTCTGCTTTGATTGGCCCATTGGTGTGACTGCTAAGCTGAAGGTTGTGGGTTCGATTCCCACCCAGGACAAAATATTTGTGCGGTGAGGTGCTTGCAAAGGCCGATTTGAATAAATATATTTTGATTTGATTTGAATTACGCTTACGACGTTGCCCTTCAAACCGGAACGTGGCAATGCTTACACGTTACTGCTGCTTGGTGATGTTATTGGCAATGCAGTGTTTCCACTTCAAAGTCCAACCACTATGACGAAAACAAGATTCTCGTATGTGACAAATTTTATTATTTGGCATTTATGATGTATCGACATTAGAAAGCGAACATATCATAAAATATGTTTAGTGAAGCTTCGAAATATAGCTGCCTATCCGCATGAGGTAGTAGTAAGATTTTACATAAGTTTTATTTAAACAACTTACACTGTTTGGTTGAAAATTTCATCACGTTGTATTTAAAATCTCGTTCGTTCATGATCTTTACTAGCAATAATAAGCAATATCTTCTTAACTTAATGGACAAATAAACCATCCAATACAACACTTTGCTTTATTTTGTATCTTTATATAAGTGTAGCAATATATGTATAGAAAGATCATGTTCATTAATTAAGATTCCAATCCCATCAACATCACAAAATATTATCTACTAGACCATGTCATTGTACACTTTCTTAGAATTTTCACAGTCCCACAATAAAACGTTTTTACTCGATGTTGAGTGATATTAGTCGCTAGAAATATAAAGAGAGTTGGTTATGCAGGTCACAAAGGAAAATAATTTCGCACCGACCCTGAATCGGTTCCGTTCATCTCCTCTTCGTAAAATATTTTTCATTTCGTTTCAAGACTGTAGAGTATTGGATATTTATTGTACTATGAACCACAATGGCCACCTAGATTTATTAACGTTTCCCGATGCGAATTGGCCTGAGACAATTTATTGAAGTAGGAGTAATGAATGCGGTTGTTCTGTGTAGCACCGGGACTGAATAAACATGACGTTTCATAAGCACTGCTATCTTACTGAATAGTAAACAAAATGGTTTAATAGAAAGGATTATATTATTATTTTTATGAATTGAAATGTTACGGTAGTGAATTTGTTAACGTTTAGTCATGACAGCAGCAAATACAAACTCAAAGCAGCGATCTGATTGATCTATACTAAGTCTGATTTAACGAGTGGGAACGAGTTTTTCTTTTTATATAATATAAATGTGTTATATAAAAAATCCCATAATCAATCAAATTTCTTTTTTAATGCTGCCCCCATTGTATGATAGAAGATAACTTGTACTACAAGGGCTTTTTACGTATATAAATTTTATACGGACCAACGCCCAGATCTGAAACAATTAGGTGTAGTTCGTACAAATATTTGTCCCGGGTGGGAATGGAACCATGACCTGCGACGCTGAAGCCTAACAGGTCATCGGATTTAATTTGTTAATCATACAAAGTGATTAATATTTTTGTCACACATTTGGTCTTGTTACTTAATATATCATTGATCGTGGTTTCATAAGAGGTAGGATTCCTTTGCAAAGACCGTTTGGGGAACAGTGATGTGTCTTCCGCCTCGCGTCGCTGTTCTCATCACTGAGGACCGTGATCCACTATCGTGGAATTATGCTATTTTAATGACAGTGTCTCTCCATTTGTGTCTTTCCTTAGCGGCGTGCTAGGTTCAGGCATGCGCGAACTTGATCAGTCCCTCTATTTGGACTTCGGCCTCTTGTTAGTTTACCACCAACCTTTCCAGTAACCATCAGCAACCACCAAGTGTCCTAGGTTATGGACCTCCCGCGATGTGACAGTAATTAAGCACTACTATGTTTAGGTTTGAAGGGTAACGTGGACAGCGTAATTACTTGTCATAGAAAAAAAATTGTTAAACTCTTATAAACTGTATTCAATTGCATTGCTTTTGCTTTTTTGGTGGAACTTTGTTTTTTAATGCAGAACATACGACGTCTTTTCAAGAAAAAATTCGCATGGATCTATAACGGCTGCACGGCTGCTAACCGTTTCCGTGGTCTAGTGGTATAAACCCGCGCTTTATAAATTGGTGGGTTTGAATCCCGCGGAGGGCAATGACTTTGGGTTGTTGTTCTTAATTTGGTTAGGGCATTACAGAGTGATCGCCCGATTGCCTGAAAAGTGAGATGATTCCTGCATCGGACGGGCATCTAAAAAGTCGGCCCCGGTTTCTTATCGATATCATCTGGCGGTGGCTTGGAGTAATCGTTATTAAGAGGTCGGTTCAAAGTCCTCGCCTCCGCGCCTGATCTCTTTCCGGTCGTGTCGGTTATCCATCCCAATGGGCTATGAGAGTAAAGGAAGACTGAGTGTACCTATGTCTGCGCAAACGCTTGTGAACTATAATATCCTGTGCACTTGGCTGATCTCTTGTAGATCGGCCGCTGTGAATCGGTCAGGAAGATATTATAATCACGGCTTGGAAATTAAGGACTATTTTATTTTCACTTTGTTTAGATTTATTAAAGATTGAAATCTTACTTAACGGATTAATTAGGGTAAACAAGAATTAATGAACTTACGCCTATAAAGAATACGTCTGTATGATAAAACTCTGAGTAAAAGTAGAGTTTATTATTTATCGAAATAAAAATTAATCGAATAAATCGAAATAAAAACTAAAAAGCCTAATTGCTTAAAAACATAACATTGTATAGTAAAATAAATAACCACATATTGTCTATACCCACGCAGGCTTTATTACGCTCACAAAATGTCATAGAATAAAAAGCAAAGAGCAAATATTACCCTAAATATGTTGTGTACTTTTCATCACGTCGAGTCGGTATCTCGAGAGAATAAGCTCTATGAATATTTTGAGGTACACGAATTTGTGTTATAACATCAGCGAATATCTTATATTTTTTTTCTCTTTTTCCTCGTACAAGTACCCATCTAACCTAGCCCAATAATACCGTGCTTGCATAATATTCCTGAGAAGACATAGGATTACTTAGATGTACCGTACCTCTGAGATTTGTCTTTTGTTCTTGTAAGGGTGGATTTATTCAAGTATTAGATTTGAAGATTGGATTTTTAAGATTCTACTTTCCGGGCGTCGTTCGCTTTGAATGAAATATTCTATGTCGAGAGGGGAGGGTTGTTTTGTCAAAAGCTACTTAGCTTCATTAAAAAGGGCTTGGTAACCGCCAAGGAGGCGAAAATCCTAAGAGTTTTTTAAAGAGAAGGGAAAGGAAAATTTTTGCTAAATGTTTGTAACACTTTCTTTGTATCTCCTTTCATCTTGTTAATTCTGTATTATATTTTAACGGTGACTGCATACTTTTATAAATATAGTAAACGATACTATACAACATTTGCTATATATATATATATAAACAATAGTAATGATAAAAGCTTGATTAAAATTTAAATGCTTTGATTTAAATTCTTTTTATATTTGTATTAAATGTTGTTTTGGTATTTAGAAGTCGTATCTTTTGAAATATAAATCGATAGTGGCCCATACCCCTCCCTTCCCTCCCTCCCTCTCTTCATTCCCTCTCTACCTCTGCCTCCTCTTCCTCTTTCCTCCTTCTTCCCCATCTTTCCTCATCCATCCTTAAAGGTTGGCAACGCATTTGCAAAATTTATAATGGTGCAAATGTCAATGGGCGGTGGTAATCACTTACCATCAGGTGAGCCACTTGCTCGTTTGTCAGCCCACTCCGTAAAAAAAAAAAAGAACATATAAAAGTACCTACTACTAAAAACTATATAAAAGTAATTTATTATTTATTCTATTATAATATGTAGGCGTACGTTAAACTGACGTATAAGTCATTTATGTGTTACAAGCACAAGCCGTGTCCGGTCAAATTTATATTGTTAAAAATGATTTTTTGATTGGACCTGCGGTAATAGCTGGTTGAAGGAAGTAACTTAACAGAGTTGTAGATACCAACCCTAAAAAATAATTGTTTTTATTTTGTCGGTCTAAATAGTATAATAATACTAATGAAATATATTAGTGATATTACATTTTTATACTTAAAGAGACTTTGCCCATAGGATAGCATTTTCTTATTGGATAAAAATTAAATTGTTTGAATTTTATGCAATAGTGAAATGCGAGAATATACAATGACGAAGTTAAGTAAGAAGATATTATAAATATTAAAAAAACTCGCTCATCATAACAGCGTGTACGTAGTCCTAAACCTTTTAACAATTTGAAATAGCTTTCTTAGAAAAACAAACTTCAACTTCACTAGTAATAGTAAACGAAAGTATAGTATGACAAACGTATGCTCACAATTTTAAGCTGCACCACCAGCTAAACTGCACCAATTCAAAACTGCTTGGCACTGAGCTATGCTCATCACCTATTGGTCTAAGACGGCCTCTCTTTATTGGTTGCAAACCAATATTGCCAGCTTAATAAGGCTATTAACCCTTTAAGCAGTTTGCCCGTACAGTGTACGTGCTACCCGAAATTGGCCTCATCTGGTTTGCCCGTACAGCGTACGGGCATCGATATTTTCTCCTTTCCTTTTCTGGTTCGCCCGCATTTTTCATTATTGATTATATATTTTCAAAATTCACAATAAGTAAGAGAGAATTTTTTGCAGTACTTGTAAACCATTCTTTACTGCATGCAGAATGTACTTGAAAAAAGCAAACATTTAGGGGGTGTAGTGTCCAAAATTGTAAAATTAAAAATGTTGTAAAAGCATTAAAAGTTTAAAAATTCTATCTAAGTTTGGTGCTTAATTATATGCAATAAAAAAATATGCCTTTTTTAGAAGCATTTATGGTAAAATAATTGACCGCTTAAAGGGTTAACCTGGCAATATTTGTTTTCAAACCAAACATAGCAACGTGTACACAATAATGCTTAGTTGAATAATTGCTAGCAATTCCTCTACCTGCTAGGTACCTCTGTACCGCCCAAAACCGGACTCTACTACTAAGAGAATCGTTGCCCCTATTGTAAGACTGACATATCTTGTGTTATAAGGGCGCTTTTAAATACGTAAAGCCCAGATCCGGAACAGTTATCTGCGGTTCATACAAATATTTGCCCCAGGCCGGAGTCGAACTCACGACCCGCGACGTCGAAGCCGAGAGCTTAGCTAAGGCACCAAACGGGTCATCATATAACAAAATAGTTAACAGTTTTTTCTTGGGATTTGTTCTTTTTATATTATTTTTATCATGTTTATTGTCGGTAAAACAATAGTTTTCAAAATCATGTAGAGAAAATTAAATGTTTTTTTTTAAATAGCGATGCGAATTTGAAATGGAGAATGTTTAAACCCTTTTTGCCCCGATGAAAATATGTTTTTCATTGTGTTTCATTTTAAGTTTTAACAAATGAATTCAGTCTTCTTTTTGTGAAATAATAAATAAATGTGAGAGTCTAGTTGTGTCAACTCTATAGCGTGTACCAAGATGGTGTTGGGTCAGCGCAGGCAAGTAGGACGTCCCGCTGACGGTATGCTTACACATGTTATTGACCCTGCCCTATTGTCCGCCATATGGCATCCAAATTATCCTAAACCACAGATTAAGCTGCAGTATTTTATCCGATCGGATATTAAACGGCAAATTTTAAAGTTTATCCATAAAAAAAGTAATGTAGACATGGTGCGGTGGAAAATTGTTTCTAGGTCGACTATCATTTTACAAATTCATCCCTTTTAACCACCACATTCCTTTAAAAGTTTCCTGATGATAAATTTGTCATAGTTTAATGCTCACCTCTTACGGAGCAGAAATTAAATACTGTTTGTGGCATCTGTTGAGACCTTATAATCCAAAGAAACGTAATGGAAATTATATTGATTTTTATAGATTAGGCTAACTAACTTAACGGCTTGCCTGATGGTAACCGATTACCGTCGTCCATGCACAGAACAGAACTTGAAAATGCGTTGTCAACCTTTAAATGGTATGGGTGGAGGGAAAAGAGGGGAGGACATGGTGGGGGGAAAAGGGAGCGGGAGGAAGGGAGGAGATGGAGGGTTATGGACCATCGGCCACCTCACTCACCGGACGAAACGCGGAAGCAAAAACACCTCCATTTTACGCCGATTTCACAGAAATGAGGTCATGGTACTTATCCGGTTCGAGTCGGATTATTGTCAGTTACTACGTTTATGGTTCGTATCGTCAATATAGAGCGTGAAGAGCAAGTCAAGTCGACACGCCTGCGTACAACTAATACGTTCCCACATAGAGCCTGCTTTATAATGCGCTGCGCTAATCACTTTCAGATATAAGGTAGTCTATCTCTGTGCTCCAAAATTACCCTAGCAACACCAAACCCTGGAACCCAATAGTGCTTACAGTAAAATTTATAAATCTTAATTAGCACATTATTCCCGCAATGCTCAGATTTAAAAATAAATTATTCGGGAATTATGTGCTAATTAAGATTTATAAATTTTACTCCTTAGAAGGGCAAGCCGGGCAATTGGGCTTGTATGGTAGTACCGCCACTGCTTGCACATTACTGCTTTTCGGTGCAACCGACAATGCAGTTTCCCCGGCGAACAAAAGAAATCCACTACTTAGGACAATTTCAATTTTCAACTCAAGACCAACAATTTCAATAGAAACTGCGGGACGTAACTATTCCGCGCGCCGCGCACGCATTATCTTCACATTACGTATGGCCTGCCATATGGCAATAAAAATTCTTGTTATGCGTTAAAAATCGACACGGCCATCAAGCGGCGGGATGACGAACAAAACAAGAGCTCGAATTATTATCCCATAGACAGGGGTGGACGTGATAAAAACAGATCTCCTAACACGTAATTACGTAATTGCGCGCGTTGCACGCCGCGCCCGAGGTAACGATGCCCCACGAATATGCGGCTAACTGGAGACTAAAAAATAACATTGGCGACGAGAATGTAATGGATAAGCCGGTTAATTTGTTTCACTAGCTAAAGTTTGGTTTTAATTTAGGAAGTTCAATTTATTTGCGCATGCGTTAAAGATACATTAAAAATCTTTTATGAAGTATGATTGTATCTCGTACTAAATTTATTCATCTTTAATTTTTGAACTAGGCCATTATTTAACAAATTTACTTTAACACTGATATCCTTGCGGTAATGGCTTATATATAATGATTTTTGCTCTTGGATCTGATCCGACCTTCGTCTAATGATTGGAATAATAATTTAATTTAGTTAACCAGGAAAAAAATCCGAATCGCGCGTGCGGCTAAACGCAGATGTGTGTTCGAAATAAATCGCGTCTCACAGTGCGGTAAACACACCGGTGTGTTGTATGTGTTTTGTCAAAAAAAATAATAGTATTAAACGCGTAAAGTCGCATCGCTGTATTGAACAATTTTTTGGGTCCGCAGTGAATGTGTTATCTTAATTACTGATTATTAATCGTAAAACGCTATTAACTTAAGCAACTACCTCTTTTTTGAGTACTCTAATATTATTCTGTGTCACAACACCTGATAATGTCGTATCCACACAACATTAACGGCGATTTGTAAATTTATAACAGAAAGGGACCGAAAAACGTGTTTAATAAGAAGGTGGAAGTAAAATATTTTCTATACCGGAATTGTTAATAGCCGCAAGTTGCGGTCGAGGTGCTCGCTGGTCATCGACGATTCCCTTTTAATTTAAAGCCTGAGCTGGAGAGGGGACGTTAACAAGACGCCGCCTAATAACAGCTTGAAGAGCAAACAAGCAGCGAGAAACGATTCTCGATTATTTCGACGCCGTATGGTGCGTATGCGATATGATGCGGTCAGTTGTTAATTATTTAGTAGCAACCTGTGATAAAGAAAAAAAAATGGAGTACAGAAACAAAAATAATAATATCGTGGGACATCTCACACATTGCCTGCCATTTGATGACCGTTTGGCGCAGATGCTAAGTTATTGGCTTCGGGGTCGCAGGTCGTGGGTTCGATTCCCACCCGGGGCAAATATTTGTACGAACTACAAATATTTGTCTCGGATCTGGGCGTTTGTCCGTGTAAAATGTATGTATGTAAAACGGGGCAGCGTTTGTTTAAAAACCAAAAGAAAGAAAAGCTATTAGAGATACCAATCATATGCCACTTAATAATTACATAAATTAAATTTATTTTTTCTTTTATAAAAAAATAAAACTCAACTAAAAATGGAAATGAACTCTTCGTTCGAAATGAAATCGCATTTATATTTGTTGTGTTATATATATCAATAAGTCGTCAGGTTGAACTTTTTGAATTTTAAAACGAACTTCTCACAGTCAAACACTCTGAAATCTCTAGTCCACGATCAGAGATTTGGTATACCTTTAAGCTCAGTAACTATACTGGCAAAACGTATTCTGGCCTTGAAGCCAGAATACAGCTATGCCGAAATATTACTGTTTGCTTTTTTTTTATCGTGAATTATTCTACTGCATGAGAATCAATTAATCTTCCGATGGTTTCGACATGACTGCGTCAATCAAGGCATCATTATAATACCGTCTAATTACACGCTGCGATCGGTTTAGTAATGGATAGTTTATAGCACCTGAAGCGACATCCGAAATGGGAGCAGTCAATTATCGCAAACGATGCTAGTGACAGTATCAATTCAAAGGCAAGCGGAGGCGAAGTTGACGGCGTGTAGACTTTGCTCTTTGTCTTTCTTTGAATACGGGCCGAGAACGTTCACAGTTATCTGCTTTTCAGTTTCAAAAAGGCTAAGTCGCTTGGCATCTTTCACGGATCCGGGTATTATCGGCATACATTGATCGGTTTTATCTTTCAGAGCATATAATACTTCGTTATCAATGCCGAGTACGGTAGCGATTAACAAAGAATAAAATCACTTTGATACCTAAACGATCTTTATTATATCTTACATTCCGACATAGTTTTATAATATCAATCTATTAATATCCATAGATCAAAATAATATTTAAGAAGTTTATGTTTCCTAATTCTACAGGGTGGGCCAAAATTTTTTGCAAATAGCAACACTTGCCTCCCGAATGTTCTCTTCGCTTCTTCTTGAACGTGGTCGCCCAGTTCGTTGTCGATCCCGTTTGCTCAAACTTTTTAACCCAAGCTTTAATTAAATTAACACTTGGACACTCACTTACACG
>DWHO01002605.1:0-13076 GCA_018247575.1 Eurytides lysithous rurik
GAAGACTCTTCTTAAGATGTTCCATCCCTCTCTGGATTTGACAGTCATCGTATTGGACGTCGCACACTTCCTGTCAATTACGAAAAATGCATTATTTATATTTATTATTTTTAATTATGACGCTACTTGCTTGTATATTACTCACCATCAAGCGAACGACGTTTCGTCACTGTAATTCGTAAAAAAAGAAAAAAATCAACTCAGTTTTAACAATTTATTTTGCAAAACACATGAGGATTCTTTATCTGCTTTGAATCAGAACAACAGTCTTCATGTGATTTCTATTATGAATAAAAATAACACATAGTAATAACCCTTACGCGCATTGCTGGAGAAATTTTATACACTAGATCGTAGTCTTATTATTACTAATTGCAAATCGGAACTGATAGGTAAAATTTTAACAACGTCTACAACAAAAACAATAACAACCGACTTTTTTCTCATTCCTATTAATTAGTACACGATTATACCTAAAGATCGGTATATCTGTATTACACATAGTTTTTTTTTGTTTTCTATTATTGTAACAAATTGGTTGTAGTAAATATATTGCTATTGTGCCATTTCCTAAGCATATGAATATCGCTGTGATGGATTCACAAAGATGCCAGTTATGCCTAAGGACTATACAGAAATACCTGTAAACGTTTGACAAACATTGGTTTAGGTTGATAGCGATAACACTCAATCTTGAGAGAACTATAGCGAGTGACATATGTAGCAAGGAAATTGGTGTCTAAATATAACATCGCACTTTATTAGCTAGCCCGTTGGTGCAGTGGTTAGTGCTCTTGACTGCAAGGCCGACGATCGTGGGTTCGATTCCTACTCAACAACAACGACACAATATCTGTGACTGACAAGAAGTATTTGCTCTTTTGGGAACTTTCTATAAGTATGTAATTAAAATATATAAGTCTTCATAGTCAAAGTCCAGGTCAAAATTTTCTATTAAAAATTGGATTAGTACAATTCTACTACCTGTTCAAAAAAAGGTCTGAAAAGAACAGGCGAAGGAAACTCAGCGGAACATCCGGAACGGAACTCTTTTTTTTTTTTTTTTAAAAAAAAGTTATAGCCCATAATTTGATTCTTGAAATAGCCTAAAGGTGATCACATCATTCCCAAGGTGTGTTATCTTCAATGAAATCATTTATTGTATTGTGCGTCCTTTGACAATTTTTTTCTTATTTGGCAATAGGAGCTTTCTGGGCGTTTTCTGGAATCCTATTGTAAAAACGTATACGTTGCCCACAATAAGTATTACTGACTCGACGTTAAAGAGTCTTAGGTAAAAAAAAACTTGTTTTGTTTTCTATTATTTATGCTATGCTTCTATAAAAACATGCCAACAGAAAAACTAATATACTATCTGATTTTAATATAAGAATTAGTATATAATAGTAAATAAATCGATGATATAATTTCTTAATGCAATCGAGTGGAAATGTACATGAAGAATGGAATCTGAGGCTATAATTATTAATGTATGCGTTTAGATCTTTGGACTTCATAATATGCGCTGTTAGCGAATTTGCTTACGGAAGTGCAGCAAGGTCGTGATACCGAAGACGTATTTTGGCTTATTGCCATCATTTAAGCCAATTTATTTCAATATCAAAGCGCAATACGCAAACGGCGGAACAAGCGTTGTCGATAGCAATATTGATTGATTTTGAAAGGGATAAACGTAATCGTTATTCGCAAAGTTAGGAAAATTTAAAATCTTATTTAAATTAAAACACTAGTGGCCCAAAGGATGGGCGGGATTGTTTTTTCCAAAGAGCCTACAACCTTATAGCGGCTTCAACTTTATGCTTTTCACTTTGAGTACATATTTTTGATACCGACGGTTTATACAAATTTCTGGAGTCTTGACAATGTATACGTATCATTCATTGCTTCTGACTGTACCCGGGTCTGGATTCTTTGCGATAAAAAGTGACGAGACGAGCATATCGTACCTAGTAAGCGACGTGCTCAACCATGACAATAAGTGCCAAATTTTTTTTTATGGAGTCGGCAGACATACGTGCAAGCGGCTCACCTGATTGTAAGCTATTGCCGCCGCCCATAGACATTTGCAAAATTATCTTAAATTGACCTTATTGCCTCTTATTTAAATCAGAGAGTCCAGAGGGTTGTAAAAATTATGTGAAATCATCTGGATCTCCTTTAAAGATGGGTGCTCCACAGGGATCTATTCTTGGGCCATTTTTAGTCTTAATTTATATGAATGATTTGCCGTTTTATGTAAAGAATTAGTGTGACAATGTATTTTTTGCTGATGATACTTCCTTTCAAGTTCGAGCGTAATAAAAAAATAAATGACGCAGTAAACGGTGGTGTGCTACGCAAACTTAACTGGTTTGAAATTAACAATTTAGTACTAAATGCCAAGAAAACTAAATGTGCGGATTATCTTACCTAATGTAAAAAGTCATATTCACAGATTGCTACTTAACAACGAAGCACTAGAAATGTCTGGTTCCACTGTATTCTTGGGTATAACTCTAATGGAACTCCCATCTTTCTCGCCGGCTCGTCTCAGCAGAAATGCATTCCGAGCCGGTGGTAGGTTCCCCGCGAACTGAGGTATTAAAATAACGATTTAAAAGTCCTTGTAAAGGCCTATTTGAATAAAATTTTTATGATTACAAATGCATTGCCAGCTTATACGACGGCCTATCTCAATGCACTGTACCTGATTACGCTGTATAATTACCCTTCAAACCGAAAAACTATAGTGCTTACACATCTTCGCGGTGGTAGATCCTGCTCGAACTGGATAATAAAGGCGTAGAGTGGAAGTATTTGTGCTTCCGCGTTTTCTAGTGAGGTGGTGGCGCTAGTGAGTGAGGTGGCCGATGGCTTATCCCCTCTCTCCTCCTTTTCCAGCCTCCCGCTTCGTTTTGCTGCCCCCTCCCCCTTTCCTGTCTTTTCCTTCCGAAAATTCCCACCTTAAAGGTTAAGGCCGGCAACGCATTTGCAAAATCGATATTGCAAATGTTTATGGGCAGCGGTTTTTGCTTTTCATCAGTCGAGCCTCTTGCTCGTTTGCCCGCCTACTCCATAATAAAAAATTCTGCTATGCAGTAAAATAAACTATGTGGTACCATTCCAGGCAAGCGAGTGGTATTCTATCTTTATTTTTAATATCGTCATGGCAATTTTAGAAGTTCTGTGTGAGCAAAAAGTCATAATGCAACTAACGATCTGTAGACATTTTAATAATTGGATAACGCTTGAAGCGTAGTATTTGTGTTATTATACCATTGATCTATTTTACGCATCGTTAATTTTATATTATTTTGAATATCGTATCGTAAATCTTAAAATTCCATCTTTTATTGGATTTTAATATTCCCGATTTCATATTTATGACTTGAAATGACAATGAAACTAAGTTAGTAAGTCATCATGTTTTTTTTACAATCCGCGCGCATTTAACCTACTTTCGCGAGACAATGTTATTCTTTCAATGACAACAATTGATAGGCGAATAGTTTAACTTTTCAATGAAAGCTATGACAAATGGCGAGTAGTCCAAATTTGCAGGATTAAAATTAAACTAATAAAATAAAGAAATTAGAAATTCTTACACAGTTCGAGGTAAGGGTATCTTTAAAAAAAACATGTAAACGTGTTTGTTTGTTTGAGATTTCAGTCCTAAGGATTATTATTGCAAAGCTTCGACAGACCGAAGTCGTGGGAAAGATTGCCGTTAATGGATAGACGTAGAGTCTATCCATTAACGGCACTGCAAGATCACAGGCGAGAATATGCGCGAATAAATAAAGTTTAGAGTTTGTCGGATTGTACACGAAACGGAACCACGACCGCGTTTGTATTGGTCGGTTGTTGGATGCGGTACGATCTTTGATGTGATGCATTAAGGCCAGGGCTCAAACTTGAATTGATGGCGACCTATCTCAACATTGCTAGCTCCGATCGACTCTAGCGAGCTGGAAATATGTGTGATGCTAGGTTGTCGTCTAGGTAGGTTGGGTGCATCGTGGCGCAGATATTGTGTTCTTAGGTGAGGTCGACAGTATCAGACTGAACTCTGGGCGGTGGGTTTTGCAAACTTCCGTTTTTCAAACTACACTACGATGTAGGGCTGTCGCTGTCCGCTTTTGTATAGACGAACAAACCGACAAACCATCAGAAACACTTTCACATTTGCAATATTAGTAAGTTTGTTCGAGAAAACGGGATGTGGGAATAAAAACACTCGGTGCTTCGTAAATTTACAATTTTCACACATCTTCTTCATAGATTTGTAGTTTGAGAATAAATATTTGTTGACACGTCTAAAATAATTGGATTTGACAGCTATTGCTAAAAAGTAAGATAAATATTAAGCAACTAGCCGCTGCTAGACCTGGTCCCAGAATTAAGTCTAGGTAGCATCAAATTCTGGATTTAAAAATGTGTACAATAAATCAATATTTCTCTGATAAAGATCAATACTTGTAAGGGCAATGGAATAAAATAAAAAACAAAATCTTGTTTGATTCTATTGCTGCTAAATTAGCTGTACTTGAAATGCCAATTGCCTATAGATCCAAGTCCGCTATGTATGGTTTCCACAGAAGAAAGTCGCGTGTCTATACTGATTACGAACATAAATGTTTGCAACATCAATAATGCAAGCACTTTTGACTTTCTTCGTAAATAAATATAGCGAACGTGGCCTATGTTGTGGTAAAATATGTCTTGAGTTATAAGGTCTAAGCAACTCTCTTTAGTTCAATGGTTATTATGTAGACGGTGATAATGTGAATCATTCACTAGCTTAATAAAGCAACCGTCTTAAATGTGTGTTCGCACTAAAAACATTCAACACAAGACTTTCGAAACTTCCCGCCAAAAATAGTACATGACATTGCGATCGCACATCTGTATATTTTCACAAAGTAGATTAACATTTTTTGTGAACGTTTTGTTAGTGTAAAAATGTTTTTTTAAATGCATTAAAATAATGGACCAATTGGTTAACATATTTATATTACAAGAATGCATTACATGATAGTATTAAATTATAATTTGATAACAATCCTTTGTTTATTTATACTCAGTGACTACGTGAGTCAAACTCAACATAACAATAAAATTACTATATATATATTTTTTTTGTACGATGGAATTTTTGTTAAAGTCACCTGATACGGACTTACGGACTTAAGTATGGCAAATAGTATTTATATCGATTACATGCAAACTATATCTATGTCTTATCTTTTACTAGTTTGACAAACACCATTTTTGACTCATAATCATTACCCTATTGAATGACAAAATCATGAAAAAAACATTTAATGAACATTTCACCCAGTATATGATCGCGCTTCTAAAACAGTTCCAGTGAACATGAACTTTACTCTCAATCGTTACCTCTTAATTACTAACTTCATTGTTAAAAAGATATAATAAACATTATTGATTATCCACTTGTAGCATACGGGAATAATTCACGGTTTAACTCATTAAAGTCAGTGAGCCATGATGTCAAGGTCAGGGTCTTGTTACAGCTGATTGGACCCTACGTCGTACGTTGTCTTACGTTGGCTTATTAGTATCTCTTATGTAAGAAACAAAAAAAAATGTCACAATGAGCAGCAACATTTTATTTGTACTTATGTATCTTTTAAATTGAAAATGTATTTTCAATTGACTGCATATATGTTGCCATGTTCATAAAAAAATAGCATTACTAGCGATTATAACCTCATAGTCGGAAATGCATAGTCACAGACTATAAAGATGTACGACGAAGTAAATTACATTCGCTTATCAATTTATATTAAATTATTATTTAATTCAAATCAACGAAGATAATACGTATTTAAAGCAACCTTTATCTTTTTTAGACTTGTGACGTAACTTTTACTATTTTTGTTTTAAATTCGTCATTGTAATTTAAAAGTGGAATTGATCAGTTAATAAATATTAAATTTGTCAAAAAAAACAGAAAATACTGGCGGTAAAAATTGACAGATATATGAAAACTGTAAGCACAATTTCACTCTAACAAACACACGCGCACACGCAACACACACAGGCATACACATTTTATATTTTTTATTACTCTTACTTGTAATAGTTACCTTGCATTTTGTACGTTTTTATCTTCTTTTTTGTTGTATCAGTGTCTCACTTTTTTCTCTATTAATATTAATATTCTTATTCTATAACTACGGGTTTGAACCTAGTTTTCCACAACACAGGTTGTCCTAATGTGGGAGCTAGAAACCGATAAATATGCCATGTAAATGAATAAATAAATACATTATTATTATTAGTACATATTAAATTCAAATTTAAAGTTTAATGAGCCATTAGAGCAGGAATAGACAAAATCCTCGTGTCTCTCACTCTCTGTGTGCGTGTGAGCGTGTGGGAGTGTGAGTGCGTACGCGCTAAATTATGTCTGTGTGATTTTGTTTATATTTTAATTTTGAATCTAGTTCCAGTGCATCCGAGATTTTAAGCAATGATTAAGATGATACTTTCACAATACGTCCATCTCACAAGGTAAACGCATTTTTATACATGTCACATCATTACATTTCAAAAATATAAATTACATAAGAATAAGAAGCACGAAACTCTTAAGCATTTCTAGATAATGGGTTGGGGAAAAAGAAATCCATTATTTTCTCGGTAGGTGGCTTTAGTGATCGACATCTCGAAAATCATCTATCAAACAATTTCAAGTTTATGCTCATTGTCAAGGTGATCTTTCACACTAAAATATACATAAATAAAATATACTTATACATTCCATCAAAGCAAAGCGTAATATTAAACAGTATTAAACGAGGTTATCTCATCATGTAAATGATGGGGTCAGGGGAAGATGGTTAGAAAATTGGTTTGGTATTTTACCATTAAATTTATTAATTATGTTCTTTATAACAATCAGACAATTTTTCTTACAAATACCATTTACCAATCACCATTTTGCGTTAGAGCTATTTCATTGCAGTGATCTGGTGGTTTAGTACATACAATAAATCAAAATATCTGAACATATGTCAACTTACTTGAATTGCCTTTGTCATCAACTATGAAGTCGGTGGTGACAAGTGGTGGAACAAGACCCTTCTCTTTGGTGACGAAAATACCACCGCGGTTCTGTTGATCGTCAGCCATCACTTGGACCTGTAAATTATATAGAAAAATATCTGTCACATTAAATGGCAAAGTATCAATGAATCAACAAATTAAAAATGATATGATCAAGACCTAAAGATCATAAGAATGAAGAAAATCACCTGATATGTAATCTATTCATCAGGCCCTTCTCAATTAGTCAAAAATTATTTAGCTAACCCAGCAGAATTAATAAGGATGCAGGAGTAATATAAAAACAGCATATAAGGTAATATATATTTTTACAGTGGTAGAGCCACGCAGCTATTCCCCTCCCTCCCCTTATTCCTTCTCTTACTCTTGCTCTCGCACCTCCGTCTCCCTTTCCCCCTCTATCTCCCTCCCTCTCTTAAAATTTACCCCCTTAAAGACTGACAACGCATTTGCAACTTCAGTAATGTTGCAAATGTCCATGGGCGGCAGTTTGTCAGCCTACTACATAAAAAAAAAAAATATACACATATAAGGAATATTTCTTGCAAATTTCATGTTCATCAACATGCTTTATTAATTGTCACTTTACTAATTAAAGTTCTTAGTCTTATTATATGTCTTAAATTTGTCCTAAGTTGACTTTAGTCATCACAATTTAAACTTGAGTGAACTTTTCTGTCAAAAATGACTGGCGAGATTTATACCCAATGGTATAAGATATAAGTGAAAGGATAATCAGTAGCAAACTTCTAGTATAAAAGGCGTTAATCAGTTAGCTAGGTGTTTAAGAAGCTTTAGATCTCACCGGACTTGGCATCTGATCTGGATCGAGACGCCTTTGTTGCGGTTGGGGGAATTGTTGACCAGGATAACTAGGTTGCTGTGCAGGGAATGGAGGGTAGCCAGGTTGCTGGTGGTATGTTTGCTGGCCCGGCCTAGGTGGTTGGCCTGGCATAGGTGGATGGCCCGGCATCTGTTGGCCAGGCAAAGGTGGCTGTCCTGGCATCTGTTGGCCAGGCAAAGGTGGTTGTCCTGGCATCTGGTAGCCCGGATTTGGCAGCTGGCCTTGCATTTGTTGTCCAGGTAATGGTGGTTGTCCTGGCATCTGTTGGCCAGGCAAAGGTGGCTGTCCTGGCATCTGTTGACCCGAAATTGGTGGCTGGCCTATCGTTTGTTGGCTTGGCATGGGCGGCTGCGCTGACATCGGCTGTTGGCTTTGAATTTGTTGACCTGGCATCGGAGGCATGCCTGAAAGAAATCATAAATATTATTTTTTTACTCAAGAAATAATATACTCAATAAGCAAACAATTAAATATTTTTGGACATTGCCAATTAAGGAGAGCATGGAAATGGCAATTAAGGATAGCACATTTGTGAAATAAAAAAAAAATGTACCATACTTATGTTACTTATTTTGACACCATCTTATACTATATTATAAAATAATAATAAATGGGCTAAAGATATTGTAATACTATTCGTTTTAAATTCTTATTTACATGGTCATGAGGCAGATAAATTAAGAGATTATTTATTGTTTATTTTTTATATATTTCCTGATTTTATAAAATAATGCTGTCCCTATTGTGAGAAAGAAATATCTTGTGTCATAAGGGCATTTTATAGTCACAAATTTCATATAGTCCAATGCCTAGATCGGAAACAATTATCTGTAGTTCATACAAATATTTACCGCCAAATATTTACTGTGGAAATCGAACCCACAACCTGCGAAGCCGAAGCCAATAACTTAGCGACTGTGCAAAACGGAACAGACGTATGTTAATTAGTAGTAATTAGTTTTTTCTGGCTACTGTCAAGTTTAAATCAATTACTTTTAGTCCGATCTATGCAGAAATTGCATACATGTATGCTTGTCTTTTATTCTATAGATTATTTTTCCCAAAGTAGCTTAGGTCTGATTAACTTAGACAATTAGACATTGTACATCTAAGTTTGTACAGTGACCATGAGCAATCAAAGATTTGGGAAATCAAAATGGTATTAAAACACAATATTATTCCTTAATTACTTAATTTAATAAAGTGCGTGAAGACAAAAATTAATATATACAGCGGAATCCCAATTATCTAGACTCATTAGTCACTTCCCTTATAATTGATCTTTGTTTATTTTTGATCCCAATAAATCAAATTCTACTGTGATAAATTATTATAGTATAAGACAATAATTTTTTACAATTCAATTAATAATCAATAACCATAATTCAGGAATTTATAGTTATGTAATTTTTATATTATGGTTTGAACTTACTTAATAACTTTAAGATGATGTCGAGGCCATTACTAAATTGCATTGATAATTTAAAGCAGTCATTATGTATTTAATTAGATCTCACTTAATTTGATTAATTTAAATTAAACTAATTCTACTTTTTTGGACATGAAATTTAAAATGACAAATTAACTAGTATTATAAACTTCAAAGCATCCAATAAAATCATCCATATAAAAACATAAATTTATGCATAAAACATAAATACACATATTAAGTATAATAACTTAAAAGAGAAAAAGATTTTCTAGACACTTTTTTACATTTTTATATGATATTTTTTTTTATATATGTAATAGCTCACCATAAGGTCCGGAAGGTCCAGCTGGGGGTCCACCTGGCTGCTGTCGCTGTTGTGACAGCGGCGGCGGCATATGCGGTAAACCAGGCATGGTGGGAAACTGCGACTGAGATGAAGGGACCTGATGAGGTGGCATACCGGGTTGCGGTGGAAGACCAGCTTGAGAGTGTTGTATTTGTCCGGAACTCATTAGGGGCGAGCCTGTCTGACCAGGAACAGCTCCGGCCGTCGGGCCATGCGCTTGTCCTTGTAAACTTGCTCCAGGCGGCGGTGGACCTTGCATGGGCATATTCGGTTGACGCATTTGTGGTGGTTGGGCATTTTGCTGTTGAATACCTGAATTAGGCTGACTTGAAGGTGGTTGTATTCCAGGCTGACCAAATCCCTGCTGTGGTGGCAAACCTGATTGACTAGGTGGTGGAGGCATGCCTGACTGAAATCCACCCACAGGTGGCTGGTGTGACATAGGGGGTTTTGATTGATCTGCAGGCCCAAGAGGTCTTGCCATCATGCCAGGTTGTGGTGGAAGCGCGGATTGAGAATGTGGGGGCATCTGGGGCATTTGCATTGGAGGTCCTTGTGTTGGTGGTGGGCCAGGTTGAGAAACTACAGGTTTTTGTGGTGCTTGGGGCATAGACATAGAATTAGGTGGTCCTGGTGGCATAGACATAGAATTTGGTGGTCCTGGTGGCATAGACATCGAAGGTGGTAGCCCCTGGTATTGTGGATTTTGTTCTTGACCAGGCAATTGGCTAAACCCTTGTGGTTGAGATGTGGCAATAGGTCCTGGAGTTGAGGATGGTGGGAGCATTTGAGGTTGGAATTGTGCCCCACTTACTGGAGGTCTGCCAGCCATTGATGTTGGTGGCCTCATGCCAGGAGGCAACTGCCCCGGTGCAAAATTTGAAGTGGGAGGCATATTTGTACCGGGAGGATATTGCCCAGGTGGCAACTGAGATGAAGGTATGCCTTGAGGGCCATTTAAGTTCATATTCTGCATCTTCTGTGACATGTCATTTGGATCAAACTGCTTCATTGGCATTTGTGGTCCATTTGGTGGCATTTGACTATAGATGTTGGCATTCTGTACACCATTGTAATCTTGAGATGTTGGTGGGAAGCCCAGTGGATTATTGGGTGCATTATTATTTTGGCCTGGTGGCAAATATTGAGGGTTCATCATCTTGCTTTAAGCCGAATCACCTGAAAATTACCATGCAAGGCTATTAAAAAAATACAAAGTAGTAGCTGAAATATAGTTCAAGGATATTGTTAATATAGAAAATGATTTGTTTCACTAAGAGAAACTCATTTATTTGGAACAATAATGTGCCTACTAAATATTGTACATCTTTAATATTCAAAGTTCAGAATAATACGGAAATAGATGACTATGGAAGACAATAAAGGGAAAAAAAAAACAAACTCTAAATTATGTGTGTGAATCTAAAAAAGTCATTTTATAATGGACATAAAAGATACACTGATAACAAACATCTCTTATTATATTTTGAAAATAGATGACTATGTGAGACAATAAAAGTAAACAAAAATCTTTAAAACTATTTATGTGGTATTTGGGATTAAATTCAATAAAATCATGGATATAAATCAATTTATTTCAATCTATATTTTAGGTACATATACCCAACCCATATAATCCCAAGAATTTGTAACACATTCCCATTTTCAAAATCTATAAAAAACAAATATTTATGTAAATTAAAATGAAAAAGGCGTACGAATATTCTAGTTCACTTTAACATTATTTTAAAATAATAAATAACAATAATCATGTTGTGCATTGAAAACATTGAAATGTCCCCTAGTCAAGTATGTGGTTAATAACCTTGTAAATGATATTTAATACTATGTTATGCAATTATTTAATAAAATATAAAATCAATATATATAAACCTATTGAATACTTATGTTTTTATGTTAAACACTTTTAATAAACAGGTCAAAACTATAATGCAGATACGAACTAATTATAAAAAATTTACGCATCCAACTTAGTAAAAGAAGGTTCAAATATAAACATATATCAGTTTTATAGGAAACAGTTAATGGGTTTATTGGTTTGATATTAACATTCACAATAAAAACAGAAACAATGCAAAATTTTAATAACATTTTAAAAAGTCTTGTTAGTTCAATGTTTGACAGATGCCATAGTATTTACAATTCATAATAACTTAGGAATTCGCGTAAACTTAACCCACAAAATAATACAGAGTGTAACTAATATTTGTATCTTTTAATACTTACGGCTTCTATGGAAAATTTTAGTGAATTATTATGATAAAAAATATAAACAAGACACATGAACAGCACAGACTTACAGGGCCACGTATTCTGGCAGATGGTGTTGTCAGCTCAACACCGCTTATGTGGAACTTTTGAAATTTCAGAAAGATGCTTAAAAAGAAACGTTATTTGAAATCTAAAAAATTATCAAATTAAAATTATAGTCTATAATAAGAGTATATTTATTGTTATTTAATAATACAATGCATAAACATTTTGATTTAATCATTTCCATGAGACAAATCTTGTCAATGGAGATAGGATGATTATTGTTTATTCTGACGACTCGGAACGTCCACTACGACTAATGGCAATTTTAAATTTAGTAATGTCAATGCTTATGATTCAAACAAATAAAATCTCTAAAGTAACGTAATAGGATACAAATTGTTTCCCGAACATTAACATTTTCCTCTAGCACTACTGATGTTTTATGGTTTTCAGAATTAACTTAAAATAATGTATTTATTTAGTTAAAGACATGCTCGGTACTAAAAAAGAGTATTGAATATATGCACTTATTATATATTTGTTATTCACGGAACGTTTTTTAAATATGATTATTCTTATAATTCGCTTCAAGGGCTTAGTTATATCGTAGAATTTATAAAAAGTAATACATTGACGTTTTAACATTAAGTCTACGAAATAGCGCTTAAAGATTCGGACCTAAGAGTTACCCGGGCAGGACACACCCAGCTTTTGTATACGCATGCGTCGATTGCATTACTAGAGATGTGGTAATCTTGTTTATATTGATATAGTAATTATTCAAGAAAAAAAAACTGTTAATCTTTTAAAAAAATATAGATACGAAATTGTAACGGTTTTGATAGAATGACATTGAAGTTTTTCAATAGTGAACACTCGACAACAACTCCCACCGCCCTTTATTATACGGACAGACTAGCTGCTCGTATAACAATCCGCCTCCAATGCGCCGCGAATCGCCTCGGCTAATGAGAATAGACGTCAACCCGGAGAAAAGCGTAGCGATACACTTCACCCGGGCTAACTTCCTAACCAAACCTTTCATCGGTCCTCTCATCCGTGCTCGCCAGCACAAGCGATTG
>DWHO01002606.1:0-13076 GCA_018247575.1 Eurytides lysithous rurik
GTCCGGTGAGTGAGGTGGCCGGTGGCCCATCCCCACCCTCCTCTTATTCCTTCTCTCACTCTTGTTCCCGCTCCTCCTTCCTTTTAAAATTTACCTCCTTAAAGACTGGCAACGCATTTGCAAGTTTAGTAATGTTGCATATGTCCATGGGCGGTGGTAATCGCTTACCATCAGGTGAACCGCTAGCTCGTTTGTCAGCCTACTACATAAAATACGTGGTAAGCAACAAGACCAAAATTATTCACCAGACATACACCAGTCGACTTAGTTTAATTTACTGATTTCAACAATACAATTTAAAAATATGCCTCCATATGTCATTTACTATGTTTTTCCTTTCCAGCGTCGATATAAGGGAATATGTTTTTCACAAACGTCCCTCTTAAAGCGGAATTTTACAAGGATGGTTCGCCAGCCCAAATTGAAAATATAAGCCGATGTAGACTGATGTTTTTGCTTTTAGTCAATACTATTCTGTAATCCCTCATCGGATTATCGACCTTGTAGAAAAGCGCACAATGGTTTTTACAAGTTGGATGAAATCAGTGTTAATCCAAAAATCTAAACGCATAAACAACCGACACTTGTATAATCGTCGCTTACGCTTAATGATAAAGCGACTGATCGCTTACTATCATTCTTGCGTGTAGCAATGTCAGTTCTGACACCACTGCCGATAGTGTACGTTCGTAATAAACGATTCGTAATTTAAATAATGGTCGCGCTCTCCAGGCCAATTTTATTATTTAACAACCGCTAAAGTTGTTTAAGGAGGCAGTGCCTAATCGTGCAAGCGGACGGCCGTGGTTCATAACTAGTCGTAACGTTTTCAATTGCTAGTAAATAATTTCATTGACAGGCAACTAAAAATAATAACCATATATAAATCGAAGAAAGAAAACAACTGAAAACTTTTTCCAAACGGCCTTTTTGCAACAAAAAAAAAGTTAAGCTCTTGTTGCCAGTCGTAAAAGTCATTGCGATGGAAATTTCTTCTGTTAATTTGTTCTAATTTCCGAACGAACTTTTTTAGTCTTTACACAGGAGTCACCCTTAACTTTTTATTGATGTCGGCAAAGATACAGATGTCATACAGCCGTCGCAGCCCGCGTTATTACGGCTATTATGTGCACCACATCTGGTACGGGGCTAGGGTGACAATTTCTTTTCGCGTTAGAGGATAAAATGCTAAAATGGAATCGGATTTCGAAACAAAAATCGACGTCAAATGCCTGGTTACCCGAATTTGAAAATATAAAGCCAATAACAAAATATTTGTCGTCCTTTCGAAATTACCGCGTGAACGGAAGCGTACTGAATTTGCTTTTGAGTTATTGTGGCAATAGCAAAAAGGCATTAAAAACAGAAGGTCTCTGGAAAGCGATATATTTGCCCAGCCTAAACGAGCGCCGCATCTGGCGCCCAAGCGCGACCTGACGTCACCAGTTAGACATGTGGCGACATCGGTCCAATGTTTTATTACTGGCCTATTGAATTGTTCTTAAGGTCGAATGCACCGTTAAAAAGTTGTTGCTTTTTCCTTCGAAGCAATCAATACTGTAATTAATACGACATCTCAATACGAATTTTTAATCGAACGGAGAAAGTAAAGCTCGAAAATCTCTACCACTTTGTTTGACTCGATCCGATGCAACTTTATTCGCTCTAATCAAATTTAACAATTTTATTTATTCGCGTTAACACAATCGCATAATCTCTATGCCCTCAAACAATTTTGCTTCATATTAATTGATTAAACGATAACGAGATAAGGAATTAAATATATTGTAGATATTTGGATGAAAGTTCGAAAAATAATGAGTGACTCATTTTCTTTCTGTTCAAATATTCCGTACTTTTTTCCTTTGAGTAGTAATAGTGCCGTAATTTTTTTGTTGATATTTATATTTACTTTTTGTTATAAATTTAGTAATTTGCAAGAAATTAACATGAAATCAGTGTTGCTGTTTATATAAATTTCTAAATGTCCAGTAACAATTTTCTTAACTGCAACAAATTAATACATAATTCTAAATATTTGTCTATGATACTATCAATGTCTATACGGTTGTAAGTTACGTTTCGGTATGGTTCGTAAGCTTATCCAAGCACTGAGCCCGTGCTCGGAAGACAATAAACAAATGAAAAAGATATTTTTACACGCCTTATTTTAGTGCGTTACAAAGTTTTAAAACTTTTTACTTTCCGTTTCACACCTCAACGCCTTTAACTCAAAAGTGGGAGTGAATATAGTACAGTTTTCAATCAACTAATTATCGATATTAACAGAAGGCCGAGGTCGTAGGTTCAACTCCAGAAATATAGAAAAGCACGATGTCGCATCAAACAAGTGACTTGTAACTATACTGTGAGGGCAATCAATCATCTCAACGACGAGAAATGTGAGACGGTATTTATACAATAATTATGCGATTAACTAATAAATGCTGTAACGCGCACACCTGTTGGGCGTTATTCACGTTTTCGGCGATAATTGATAAAAAACTTTTGATAACGTTCGTGATGCAGATAAAACAATTTTATCTGTCATTATATCGTAAAGTAGACTTTGAACTCTATAAGGACATTAGTACTTATCGTTGTTGTTGCGAAAACTGATTATATATGTTTAATAGTGTGTATTGTTCATTCGACAAAATCTTAATAATTTTATAAAAATCAGTGACACACACAATGAATACTAGAAATAAAAATAAGCTTAACACCTCGATTTCGTCTCCAAAAGGTGAAAAAATCTTTCATGGGCAATGGTGTACGCATATTTGATATAATTCCACAAAATATCTTAGATCTACCACTTGGACCTTTTAAAACTAAAATTAAGAACATTTTGTTGCATAAAGCTTACTACACTGTTCAGGAGGTTTTGGTAGATCAAAATTTGGAACTTAATTGATTGACGCATATGGGATAGCTATTACATTGTATTAAGGCTTAACGTACTGTAACCATATTTTAAAACAGCAACTGTTGAGTTTATCGCCGGCTCTCTCTACAGAACTGCATTCCGAGCCGGTTGTAGCTTTCTCATGAACAAAATGTAAAAATGACTATTCAAATGTGCTTGTAAAGACCTACTTGAATAAATATAATTTGATTTGTATAGAGACTTCTGTAACAAGACCCACTATCGGATGTGGATCTAATGGTGGTAGAGTCACGCTGTAGCTCCCGCTCCTGAATGGGCCGGCTCGAACGGGATTAGACATAAAATCTGCGTGAAAACACTTCCAGTTTGTGTATCTGCGTTTCGTCCAGTGAGTGATGTGGCCGGTGGCCCTCTACCACGCGGATTGTCAAAGGTGACATTTTTTAAACAACTGTTAAGTTCTATTCTGTTTAATTTTGTGTAGTATTGTTATAGGCAATCGCGTCGCTTACCATCTTGCACACTTGTTTTTTCCTAAAAAAAAAAACATACTTCCAATCGAACAAGTGATGGACTTCATCGAGTCCAATTGACAGTTAATATAGATTTGTTTTTGATATTTCACGATACAATTCAATAATTCTGTCAGATATAAATGTGCCTAATCGCGCGACCGAATAGCAATAATATTATGTGTCATTCTGGTAAAAAAAGATTATGCAGTAATTTCTGTTGTTGCAGAATGAAAAGGCTCGTTCGTCATAATACTACGCTTATTGAAGATTGACGTTTAATAATGTCTTTTTTCAATTTCGTGCAAAGGCCCTAGCTCGATGTCAATTTTATTCTCTCGATTTACGGGTATATTATTATCATATTCTGTACGTGAAATTCCTGATTTCCTGGATTGTTTGTGGACTGTTTAGGACCATAATTATTATCGCCCCAGTTTCCAGACAATGCAAAGCGTTGCCAGACGTATACTGAGCGCCCTGTCTTTGTCTCATACTATCGTTTATTACGGTTACAAGTGGAGGCAAAAAGTCAGATCCTGGTCTGAAGTTGTGCGAAATTTTGGGATTTCCCAATGTCGTAATCATCGAGGCGAATGAGAACGTTTCGTGTAAAGTAACGAAGCCTTAAAAACGAGGATAGCCATAATTTATTACATTATGTGGATGATCTAAGTCAAATTGTTATACCTAAATATTTTATGTAAAAGTAAAACGCCGTTATCAGAAAATTTGCTTTCTTTTTGTAATGAAGTGCGTATACTTTTTTGTGACTATATTACTCGTCGAGTAACGCTAACCTATAGATTGAACATATTTACGTGTAATTATATTATTTAATAAGTAGCTGTTCTTTCAAATACCTTAAATAGTTTTATATAATTTTTGTGGATTATTTTATAAAATCATTTCGTTACGCAATTGTATAGCAGCACTGTCCTTATTTTCAATTATGACGCATGGTCTTAGCAAGCTTTGTTTTGGATTTTATGTTAATTTATCCGGTTCTATTCTTTATTTTTGTAGCGAATAATTACCACGGAATTTCTATCACGAAAGTAATTAACATACAATCTACTCAATTTAGGGATATAGATTTGTTACCTAAAAATGTGCTACTAACTTTCCTTTTTTACATTTTTTAACTGTTACGGTGACTTTAAATTCCATGTATGTTTTGTTCTCTTCAAACAAAAGCACGTTACGTATAGCCAAACTAATATACTCTATGTTATATACAGATTAAAATATAAAAACGCGACGCATCGGCTTCGGTTCCCGCCAAGAGCCAAACAAACGGTTTTTTTAGTCTATTACTCTATGACACAAATAATTAAGATTGTATGGCACGTGACGTTTCTCGTTTCCCGCCAAACGTGCAGCGTCGGCATGGAAACGTACTATTGTCGCGCAAAATAGCCTTATCGGAAAACGGGCGTCCGGTGGAGGTGCACGTGGCTAAGTACACGTGAAAGTGATGTTTCTAAATATCGGTCGCCGTAAAAACCGATACGGCGGCGGTCGCACGAAAACTTTTCACGTGACTCATGGGCGCTTCGGATGTTTCGGCTGTCCAGATGGGTTGTGCGAAACAATCACAAGCCATTTAGACGACGAAATTAACTCACAAGTGACGTCACCTGAGAATTTTGGATATACACGTTGAATTTTTGAATTTTCTATTTTTTCTAATAATACCATGATAAATATCTTTGATCTGTTATTGAACTTCGTTCTAATGATTATAATACAAAGCGGTACATTTCATAACTTCTATATGGGTTGCACAGATAAAAACAGATTTGCAACGTTCATCTAATTCTTCGACGTTTCTTATAAATAGCAAGACGATAATGATTTCGTCTATTTACACGAATGCTACGCATAATAATAATAAGAAACTGCTTTATGTATTTTGGACGTATGTATTTTTTAATTTAAACGACGTTTCTGTCACGCAAGCTCTTGGACCGTTAACGTTAAAAATCTTAAAGTAAAATAGAATGTAGCGTTCAAAAATTAGCGTAACATATGTATATATATCAGTGGCGGTACTACTATACAAGCCCAAAAGCCCGGCTTGCCCTGCTAAGGAGTAAAATTTATAAATCTTAATTAGCACATAATTCGCGAATAATTTATTTTTAAATTTGAGCGTTGCGGGAATAGCATAAAGGAATAGATCTATAAAGTTTACTCCTTAGTAGCGCAAGCCGGGCTTTTGGGCTTGTATGGTAGTAGCGCCACTGATTAAAGCGTACATATATGGTTATTTTCACTGGTAGGCATCGATTTTCGTCTATTAAGCTTTACAAATACCTTCCTGTTTTGTTTTTCTTTGCTTTTCTCTGCTAAAACTCTCGAAAATATCGCACCGATGTTGACGCTTGCGATTATCTAGCAAGGCTACGCTCCCCGCCGTTACTGCCTTATTTATAGTTTTTGCGACACCCGCCTACCCCCGAGCTCTTTGTTACCCAGAATAAATTTACATCTTAACAAACGGCCGCCTGTATGTAGGTGCTTTTTGCTGTAACACCCTAATGCGTCCTTAATGGGCGCTGGATGTTTGAAACGTTTCAAACAGAAACACGAACGTACATACATAGTATTCGAATAGACGTTGTAACTTGGACAGTGCATAGTTAAAATCGTCTGTCCTAAGAAGCTTGCCTATGTTATTAACTAATGCAAAAGTGCGGTCATTCCCATTGGATACTCTATAGCGAAAAAAATCTGGAAAACTTTCCAAAAGTGCCCAAATGTTTCTTTCGAGCGCGGTAAACTCGATGCCGCAACTAAAAATATAAAATGCAGACTAAAATAACTAAACTAAAAATAAACCAATATTTAAAATTAATAAAATAAAAAAATATATAATTTAAAATAATTGCGTTGCCAAAACTAGCCGAAAACACGGCTAGCGTATTATATCTGAGTAATAAACAAACGAAATAATTCGTGTATTTCTAAAGTACTTGTAAAAAAATCTAACCCGATATCCATGATTTGCTTGAGGTAATCTTTATCATCACAATACAGTTATATCATGGTTTTTATAACACTCATTTGTTTACGCTATAGATTTGACGGTGGTAGAGCCACGCATCTGCTCTCGCTGCTGAATGGGCCTGCTCGAACTTTATAATACCACGAACTCACAGAAAATCGGCATAAAGTGGATGTGCTTCCACGTTTCGTCCGGTGAATGCGGTAGCCGGGAGAGAGATGCGGTAGGCCACCGGCTACCGCATCTCTCTCCCATTTCTCCCACTCTTACTCCCCTGCTTTCCTAACTTACTCCCCGCTCTGCTCTACCTCCTTCCTCCCTCCCACTTCCGTGCCCTCTCTTCTCCTCCTCCCCTCTTACAAAAATTCTGCTCCTCCCCTCTTTCAAAAATTCCCCTTCTATAAGGCTGAAAACGCATTTGCAAATTCTGTAATGAAAACGCAGTTGCAAATATCCAGGGGTGGCGGTGATCGCTTACCATCATGTGAGCCGCTTGCTCTTTTGTCAGCCTAATCCATAAGATAAGATAAAGTTCATAGTGGTCGTGCTAAGCTAGCAGAGCAGCCTTAAATCTCGAGGCGAGGGACACAACGCGTTGTCATGAAAGTTCTGTCCAGCACAGTATCGTAATACGTGTCGCGTGTCACATGCCCGTCTCGTCACTTTATCACCTAAAAAGTCTTAAGTGTTCCTTAGAACTTCAATATAAATATAATATTAAATGTCAAAGTACGAAATTAATTCTATTTTATATATACATAGACAGATTGCAGTACGTATCGAAAAAATTAAGGAGAGCGTTTCACAAAAGCAAAAGAAAGCATTTAGCGTTCGTCGCCGTTTATTTGCATAATAAGCCTTAAGGAGTGTTTAATAAACATAAAGAAGAAAGTAGCACTCAGGTGCTAATTCTATAACACTACGAAACTGAATATTAAGTAGCAAATTTTCGTAAGGATCTAGCAAAAAGCTTATTATAAATAATTAGGAAACGACTCTAAATTTTTGCGAAAACACTCTCATATCAGAAAAAAGCACGTTAAGAATTAAAAAAAAAGCTCGGGCATTAGCTTTAATGAACAAGCGGGTACCTCTGAACTTCTACGCACTAAGTGATGTCTCACTGATGCACATTAACTAATGATGGATGACGCAGAGGTTTGAATGGTCACCTTCCTAACTGTTACTACGCATCGTGCTGTAGATTCGATTCCCAGATGGGACAAAAAATTTTACGATCAAAAATAGTTCTTCCAAATCTGGGTGTGCTTTGTGTCCGTTATTTTATGTGTGTGAAAACCCGACACAGGTATATTATCTATTATAAGAAGCATTTTTGGATACCAAAAAAGGACATACTGTAGGCAAGTAAATGTTGCCAATCCTTAGGTTGGTAACCCAAGCCAAGCAAATATGTTGGCAATCCTTAGGTTGGCAACCCATTTGCTAGGCTTGGATTTTACCGATCGTGAAAGAAAGAAAAAACAAAACGCTTTGTGACTTAAAACAATGTTACTCTGTAATAGCATATACCAGATATGCATTACAAAGTAGAAATTTCGAATGCAGGAGTGGTTAGAGTGGTTTGTGTGACCCTACAAATATTTATTTCGAGTATACGTGTACCGTGTCCAAAATGTCGTGTATTCTCATAGCGATTTCAGAAGTTACATAAAAAAAATTAACTTCTTACTAACTCTTGTCGGGCACTTTCCTGATCTTTCATTTGATTCTAGTTATATGGGCTAGCCAGAATTGTAAGGAAAGCTTAAATTATATACCACAATGATTATATTTTACCCGTCTTATTCAAAACAAAAAGTTATAACACGTCTAAAGGCTCGCTTTACTATGATTTACTAAAAGTGTTATTCATTATAACATTTTAGAACTAAACTGTTCTGAACTAAAGTAACTGTTCTACAAACCTACTGTAAAGTAATATAAGCCGGAACCGTACTAGAACTGTGATAAAAGGTAAAAGATGGCCGACTCTCTACAGCTGATAAGTAACGAAAATAATATTCTTCACACGCGCTTTATAATAACTATATACATATATTCTTTCTTAGCACTTCGCGTGCTAGCAGATGCAGAGGACCAGAGCATTTCAAATCTTTTACGTACAGAAAACCCGGGAAGTTCTTGTGTTCCAATTTTAAAAGCAGTTCAGAAAATTTGCAGGGCAGGGATATATTTTATATTCCTAGGTGACAAGGACATTGCCTTAAGAGTTTGAAACTTTTTAGTTACTTCACAAAACTCAATATAAAGCCTGTCCTATACCATCAGATGCCCGACTTGATGCTCTCGCTACATCACTCGGTGAATATATAACAGCGCAACAGCAGTTGTTTAAGTTGTTGGGGTCCAGCCAACCAACACTACACACACAGTTAGTGTCTCCACTTCAAACACCTTAGGTCGTCCACGCCTTAGGGCTAGGAGAAACCTCACCGCTTAAACTAGGTACACCCGCATTCCGGGGCGGTTATCACCACCCCCACCTACCGCTTAGTTACTCACAGTCGACGGTCATCGAGGAATAGGTCCGAGTACCTCTCCCCGATGATCCTTAGGCGACATCCTCAAAACTATTTTGGAAATCACCACGCATGTCCTCATGCGTGAAACTGCAGAAGTAGGGTCATCCAACCCGTGAGAACTAGCATTCTCATGGGTGCGGTGTCCGCTGAAGCATTACAGAGCCGCATAGGCTAAAAGCATAAACTTCAAGTCAACGTAAGACATAAGACATGTTTAAGTTGCAGACATTACTCGTGACCTTTTTTAGTAAAAGGTTAAATCGTCTCTAATGCTTAAGGTTTAACATAATTTAAGTGCAATCCATCAGGTTTCCCGGCCAACGCATATGTTTTGACTGGCCCGTTGCTGTAACAGTGAGTGCTCCTGCATGCAAAGCCGAAGGTTCGATTCCCACCCAGAACAAATATTTGTGTGCTGAGCAGAAGTATTTTTGTTATGTGTCTAAACTAGGTAAACTATCTACATAAGTTCGCATTTAATATATAATATATGTATATGAATATCAGTCATCTAGTCACCTTAATATATTTTATAATTTATCCTTACAAATATTATAAATCTTATTGCGCTTTAAAGTTTCTTGATTGTCAATTATTTCAAACGTCACCTAACAATAAACGCGAGTGAGATATTCACTAGCATACCATAAAGCGCACATGCATTATTTGTGCAAGAAATATCAGAGTTCGTTGGAGTAGAATGCGCGAAATGACGGATCGTGGCGAGATTATTTTATTTCGATCCGGTTGATTTTATATTTTATATTAAAACCCTTGGCAGGGCACCCGGGCGTATTCGGTTTTTGTACTCGGAAATATAATTGGGCCCTCCCGAATCATTGAGCGACCCACTTGGACTTACGAAATCGCTTTAGGGCAATTCGTGTGTGTCGTAATAATTCGCGTTTGGAGGACGGTAACGATGTCATTCCGAAATTAGGAGGCTAATAATCGACTACTTCAGTCCGTCCAATGTGTAACCCATACATTTATACATTGCATTACCTGTATCTACATTGCGCTATCTGTAATTTTCGATAGCGAAAATATGACGACACCCCTTAAAGTTAAGCAACATAACGACAAAGAATTTTTTTTTGTTATGT
Source organism: Eurytides lysithous rurik (assembly GCA_018247575.1). Lineage (NCBI taxonomy): Eukaryota > Metazoa > Arthropoda > Insecta > Lepidoptera > Papilionidae > Eurytides > Eurytides lysithous. Next base: position 10,065 of record DWHO01002606.1, read on the forward strand.
TAACATTGACATGTCTTTAATATAATTTAAAATTTTCATGGACACATTCAAAACGCCCAGTTATATGAGTTTACAAGCAGTTTCAAACGTGCGAAAGTTTCATCCGAAAGCGGGTCCGAAAAACTTCGTCATGAAATATGCACGACATATTTTTGACGAAAAAGTAAGGAACGAACACGCAAGACATTGTATCACTGTCTCGACTTATGAAACTACTAGGGGACCCTCTTGTCCCTACGGAAGGCACTTCTGAAATTGAAAATTGCATTAGCGATGATCAAACTTCGGACATCATTGCCATTGCGGTTGGCAAATATTGCTTGTATCACTTTTGTGTTGAAGGTAATATTATATATAAGTTGTAAACAGATTGAAATCTGTTACAACCTGCATTTTTTGCTTGTTTTGACGACATAATTTCTTGTCGATTTTCCACTGAACAGACTTCAATATGAGTCGAAGATAAATAATGCGGAATAAGTGGAAATAATATGGTCTCACCCTTAACAGAGTCCACAAACTTCCCACAGCCAGCCTGTGGGTTCTACCACTAACAAACGCTAATTGCCAGTTATGTACACGAACAAATTTTATGTTATATTTTTATCAACTATTAAAATCAAAAACCTTTGTCACAAAGGGTGAAAAATTCATGATGTACATACAAAAAAAAATTAGATTGCTTCGAGTCGCGATCAACTCGTATAACCCTGCCAAATTTCATCCCCCGTGAGTGCAATAAGCTCTAAAAAGGGTAGAAAGTTTTCTCTTCACTCAAATATACTTACAGTATGTTAAACATGCAGTATATTATATCCAGCAAGTTAGGTAATAGAGCGATTGCAGCGGTCATTTGAATGAGTTGGACGTGGTCGATTTGTCCAACGCAACTAGCCTCGAGTCAAACGGCAGTACCACCGACGGCGGTGAAACTAATATCGGGTCGCGACAATAGACGGTAGACGTCATTTAAAACGGCTGATCCCGCCAGGTTTCATCTCGCAGGCTGGTAAAGCCCCTCCAAGTTAAAGCCGCCCGCCCTCAGCAAAAGTAATCCCTGCTCGGGGCCACAACTTACGTTCCGTAATATCGCGTTACTCGACAGTTTTTCTTTCGTGTTATGAGCGAGCTGACTTAGTGGAGCCTCAATTCCCTATTACCCTCTATGAGACTGAGAACGTTCATTGCAATTTTGAGTGCTGACTCATCAGACGTTTAGTATAAAAAAAAGTCATATGTAAATATAAATAAGTAAAAACTTTTTTTACGGTAAAAGAGCCACGCAGCTGCACCCACTGCTGAATGGGCCGGCTCGAACCCGATAAGTACCATAACCTCAAAGTGACCTCAAGGTGACTGAAGCGGCCGGTAGTTCATCCATACCCCTCCTCCTTTATTCCCTCTCTCACTCCCCTCCCTACCTCTGACTCCATCCCCTCCCATTGCAGATGTCTATGGGTGGCGTTAATCACTTACCATCAGGTAAGCGGCTTGCTCGTCTGTCAGCCTACTACATTAAAAAAAGTATATATATATTTATTTCAAATCAGAAATTCTTAAGAAAAAAATATTTTTACAGCGCGTTGCTAACTTTCAAATTAATGATGTGTTCATTAATGTGAAAGTTAGTTGCAATGGTTTTATTAAAGTAGCATAAAATTTTAAGAAAGCATATAAATGCAAGATCCATTTGTCTGTATTTTTAAAAATGTGTACAATAAAGTAGACAGACAGAGTAGTACAGTAAAGTAGTATAAATAAATAAATAAAATAAAAATAGTTTTCGAAACACCATGATGTATGCTAGTAACTCGTAACAACTTGGTAATTTCATTACAACACCTGCTCCTTGAAACGTCTGCTGGGTTATTTAGTATATGATACGTCAAATGGATTGTAGTTAAGGTTTAATTATTTGATGACAAGATAAATGATTAGCAAAGAATAGACAACAACAGCAGTAGTAAGCGTAGTTTCACAGTCAAATAATCGGATAAAGGCAATTTTGAATATTGAAAGTCTAAAAATATTGATTGATATATAGTTAATTTCTAAAAGTTTTTTTTAGAAATCGATGAGTAGTGGTGCTACGAATTTTACTAGGGTCTTTAACACTGAAGATATAAATATTTAAAGGTATAGTTATTTGTAATAACAAAAAAAATATATAGATTAGAACTGACAAAGGTTTAAATGTTTAGTTATAAAAACATTTATAAAATCTCGTCGTTTCCAACATTTTACTAGAGCCAATGGCCGCGTAAATACAGAAAATCATTAAAAGGAAATTTTCTTTAAAGTAATTATACTCCGACTGTAGCACAAGAAACGTCGAAAATAAAAGATTCAACCTAAATCACGTACCATTTCAATTTACAACAGCAAATATTTAAAACTCCTTGTTAACTAATACATATATTTTAAGAATGAAACGACCTAATCCAGTACTTTTGAATTAAAGACAAAATGCCATAAGTGGCTCGGAGTAATTAACTTGAATTGAGCTACTGAACTGAGCGGTTACCGTAATGATCGGAATCCTAAATCTAAACCCGCAAGTATCCGAAATGGCTTGTAATCCAAAACATCGACTGTTAGCCGGCGGAGCCCATAAATTAATAGTAACCGAGTGAATCAATATAACTACTATCCTTACATTTTATAGTAAGTAATCGTTAAAATACGAATTTACTTGAATGCCTACAGGCATTAAGGCCACCCTTCGTAACCCTTATTTAAGTTATTTTAAAATAAAGAATAAATAATAACCAACGCTCTACGCTTGATAACTTAACGTCAAGTATTTTTTTTTATTTATATTTGTAGGAAATTAAGTCAATATACGAGTATGTTAAAGACGATGGCTATGGCCACACAATATTTAAAACTCCTTATCACTGTACTGCGTCATCAGAGAATATGAGCAAAGATATGAGGTAGTATATGGACCGTTTATTTTGAAAGTGGTGTAAGTCCATTTACAGCACATAAAAATATTTTTTTTTTTTTTTA
>DWHO01002607.1:0-13074 GCA_018247575.1 Eurytides lysithous rurik
ATATATATGTGAGTTACTAGAGAGAGTTTACTTGTCTCTATTATACTACGTACAAAACATTCGTTGTTGTTTTCGGTTTTAACATTGTTGGCGACGCAATTATTTATATTTAAGGTTATTTTACTTAATCTTTTTTATATATATATTTATAATTTTGTAATGCTATGTGCATCTGGCCATTTGAAAATAAAAAAGTTAAGAGGACAACGCGGCGCGAAAAGTTTGGCGCGCTTATAAGAAAATTAGTCTGGTTTGACCGCGCACGGAGGTAATAACATTTGCGCACTTATGTTTAGTTTTCCAACTCAAAGCACGGGTTTTTTCACGATCGAGCAGTCAATCGGAGTGACTACACTTTTGGATTAATAACAAACATATTTGTCAAATGTGTCTTTTTAATTGATGAAGCCAGCACTAACAAATCTTGCTGGCTAATCATGAAAAGAATATTCGACACGCGCTATTTTTAATATTTTGTTTCTTTTTTAACGCTTAATGTAAATTGTGAACTACGTCAGAGTTTGATACGTCTATGGTCCACACAACCATTCGTCCGTTATCTGACGAAACTAAAGAAATGCTTCGATAGTTTATAATACCAATAAAATTTAATTTTAAATGAAACTAGTCCAAGCGTTAAGTTTCGGATTTTCATCGCTCTTGTTATTCTCCCTTGTGAATTATTTGAATCTTCGACAGAGTTATGTTAACACAAAACTCTTTTTATTTTAATGTACGAAGAAGGAACCTTAATAATTTATATAATGTATTCGTAAAGAACTTCAATGGAGCTATGTTTATAATACTCCCTTGTTCTATCACATATTTATTTGAACTGAACTTTATAATATAGTCGTATAGAAACAGCGTTGCACGCAGTTAACTCCAGAACAAACCTTTGGCGAATCTTGAACACTTGTAATTGAATTTACTACATTCAAGCCACATAGGAGTACACAAGGAGGAAATAGAGTAACGGTTGGAGCAAATGCACCGCATCGTCGAAGACACAAGAACCTTTAATATCTCGAACCGTTCCCCGTCTGCGACCAACAATGTGTCATTATTGCCTGACCAGTGAACAAGAACCATCCCTCCCCCTTCTCCTGTTAATGAACAGGCGATGGAGGAGTATCACGAACGGGAATCACATATCATAATAAACTGGCCGGTATCGTTGATAGTCGATATCTCCGCCCCGCCCGTCGCTCTGGCGTTCACAACTTTTTGCGAGTGCAAATGGAAACCTCGGAGACAGTAGGGTAAATCGAGGCCAATACAGTAGTTACACTCGTATTATGCTTACGCTTAGAAATGAGTGACTTACGTTGATTTCATATTCGAACGGAGAAAATTTCAATCGTAATCATTAAAAGGTTATACGAGTAAAAGTTAATGCATCGCTTCCATAAGTGAATACAAAACGTGTAATGAACATATACATAGAATGTATAAATTGGAAAAGCTTGATAAAGTTTTGTTTTGTTTGCTACTTAAGGACTTTTCGCGATTTTTATTAATTTAATTTTCCGAATATAAAGTGGCTTGTCGCCTTCCGGACTAAAAGTAAACTTATGCCACAGATTAAACGAATCCTTGGGATGTTGCTGTTTAAAAGAAGAAAAAAAATAGAAACATTTTTCAAATTTATAATTTTATCTAGGTCCGCGACTTCGCTTGTGCGGATTAAAAAAAAAGAATGATAAGCGACTTTAAATAAGCGTAATAAACTGTATGCAATAAACTCTTTACAAGGCCAAAAATCTATATTTCTGCGAAAATAATGCTCATCCAGTGTTTTGTTGCTAGGTCGAATTACATATCAACAAACATACTCTTATATTTAGATCGTTGAAGAGTGTATCGTAAGGATTTTGAGCGCATTCGCGCAACCATTACTTGGTAAAACAGTAGTATTTTTTCTGCTAGCTAGCTATTAGTGAGGAGCAACAGCATCGCTTGCTTATATGGCCGCTTGACCTACTCGTTAAGTGCCCTGTGCAATGTTTGAACACCGTATATGTTCTCGGTTTCTATGGGCATATTTTGCCCCATGCTGTCCCGTATATATTTATAAACACATTTCGTAGGAATATGTAAAAGATGACAGTAATCGATGATTTCCTCTAATTCATACACGACATTTTCAACTGAGTCGAAAATGTTCTTTAAAATGATTTCTGTAATTGATTAGAATGTTGAAAATATTATTGATTACTCAAATAAATTATATATATATAAATTTATAATAAGAGAAGAAGAACTCTCATTTTTAATAGAATTGCGTTTAAATAACTCTACATTTCAGGAATCAAATAATCCATTGCAGGAATCTATTATCGATTTGACACGAATATTAGTTGACACAGCAATTTACAGGAAAAATATTTCCTTAAAATACATAACGATAGAATCAAGTAATTTGTCCTTAGTAGTCTAAGAAATAATTTTTCACTCAGCGGTAGAGCAATATGGTTATCTAAATAATTGCCATAGATGAATAATTGGCCTAAATAACATATCCTAGCTGGCATCTAATGTTCGGACTCGTGTTGCATGTCATGCGTATAACTTGCTAACGAGAACCTAGAAATAGCAGCGCACAGATAATGAACTTGACTCTGTAAACGTTTAAATAATAGCTCTAACACGTTACAAGCTTCCGGAGCGATGACGTCGCAATAGTTGGACTGGGCGTCCGGGGGGACTGCCCGTGGCAAGGAATGCAACAGGGCTTGCGCAATCACCTGGCCTCGTCGCTGCACGAGGAGACGTAAAAAGTGATATTTTATCTGTGGCACCACAGAATGCTCGGTCAGATAAAACTGTGTAGGATAGCTTCGTTCATGTTGATGCTTCTCAGGGTTTCGGTGGGCGAGATATCGTAATGTGACGCTTAGTGGGCGGTAACAATATGTTTTATTAGAGTCACAATATTGTTATTCCTTTCTTTAACTATGCTATGCTTTGATATAGCGTAGATGGAGTGGCTTGTATTATAGAAAGTTTGACAGCGGCTTAACATAGCTAATTTTCAATTCGGTTGGAATTTTCCGAATAGCTTTAATGAATAAAAAGTTTCGCACGAAACAACCAACAAATACACAATTAGTTCTATAACATAAAACGTTCTTTTATCGGTTGCTAGTCTTACCAATTTACTTCTATCTTATGCCTATGGGTATTAATTTACCTTGATTTTATTCTTTTTTTATTTATCATTAATGATTATTTAAATTTATTTCTAAATATTGAAAATAGTTAATAAATATATGTGGTAGTAATTGACATACATATACATAACATTGACAACGAAAAAACAAAACTAAAACGAAGTTATTATATGCTCCTTGCGCATTGATTTTAGATCTTGTACGTGCACTAATAAAATCTATTTTTATAAGGCGGTCAAAAAGTTTGAAAATGGTTGGCGATGTAAGATCTTTTTCGAGATAAGCAAATAATTGCCAACATGTAAGATTTGTTACTACTTTAGATAAGCATCTTAAATAAATCATCGTTTAGAATAATCAGACACCCGTTATATCTTAGCAGTTTTAAGGTATAGCCACACACACATGATAGTTCGGGAACAAAACGGGGAATTTATGAGCGTCTCCTATGAGGTGGTCTGAGGTATAAGTTGCTGAAAATTATCATTTCGAGTCGATATACCGTTTGACGCTACGACACCCGGGGAGTGTTGTTACCAAACGGCTTCCGTCTAGTGATGTGCTTGTTTTAAAGCAAATGCGTTCGTTCTCAACTAGCACTGAGATTAAAAACGGACGGACTTTTAACATAGGTACTTTTAATTTAAATATAGAATTTATGACTATATATTCACACCCGTAATCAATGGATTCTACGAAATTCTTAGAGTAGTATTCTTATATGAAAATATATTTATTAAATAAGCAAAAAATGCGTAACCTGAATAGTTGGCTTATGAAGAGACGATAAATTGTAACGTAAGGAAACGTTTTAACTACTAGTGTATTAGTTATTTACATTGCTAGTCATTTAATAATTGAAATATGCATATTTTTATATATGTATATTATGTATTATGTATGTATTGTATGTTATATATTGATATTTTATTATAGAGTAATTTTGTCTTATTAAATAAACAAGTTGCAGATTTTATAGATCTTTAAAACTTTATTTTTTTTAAGGAGAGAATGTGATGGGACGAAATGCTTTATTATTTAGTAATAGAATAGTTAAATATGTTTCATATAACAGTACATAGTATTCGATTCAATTCGATTATTGGAGTTGGTTAGGGGGCTGCTTCTAATTTATCAGCGTCTACTTTTATAAAATGTATAGAAATTTTAATCGTAAAGGCTTAACATGAATGATGAAAAATTAGTCTATGCCATTATTACGCGTTTAAATATTAAGGAACCTATGTCAGAAATGACGCCATTCTGTTGCTCTGCTTATGCGTGAAGGAAGGACGAAATAAGAAAAATGATTTCGCGAAGTATGCAATACATTTTATGGATACTATACTTGAGGATAAATTTATCCCTCTACCTATATAAATCTTAACTCTTTAAAGTTTGATAAGAGTGTAGAAACAAAAACAATGATGATGATTCTGTGATCGATTTAACGATCGATTTCGCGACTGCATTCAACTCCCTATTAATAAGTTAGTCCAAAATTATACAAACGGGATTAGACATAAAATAAGGTTATAAGTAAAAATAGTTTTCAGACACTTAGTTTGTTAAATCATAAACGTCGAATAAAACGCAGATAGAAAGATATTTGATGAAATCTTTTTTTGCCGATTTCGACCGCTAGGCTATTGCTTGTGTTATTAAATCAAAGAAATTTAACGCATTTAGTCACAATTCGGACTGTCTCTCCCGTGGTCATGAACGCCATAAACTATTCGATACGTTTGGAATTCAAAACAAATTTCAAAACGCCTTGAAATTCTTACATCGGTTACATTTAATGATGTTTCATTTTCATGTAAATATAAAAAAAATATCATTTTGATATTAGAAATGATTGTCTCGATATAGCAAAAATGTTGAACGGTGCGCGACTATTTGCAGCTCAGGACCTGCGAAGGTCGGGACCTGCCTACGTCGTAATTCACATTGACGCACCACTGCTACTAGGTCTGCGCACTTATTGCGATGGGAGCTATATTGCGTGTCCCCGCTTGCAGCTGATATACGCTTTGCTGTTTATATAACAAATAAAGATTTCGAAACGAAATTTGAAACTGACTAAAACGGAAACGGGCATAGACAACATTATATTATGAGCTGGAGATAACAATCACAAGTCGTGTGGAAAATTTTTCCGAAAAGCTTAGTACATTTCGGACACCATTCAATTAACATAGTAGATTGAATCGTTTCGAAAATAAAACTATCCAATTTGATTTGCATACCGATTTCTGCAGCTTACAAGACAATTAACAAAATACACATAGAGACGGAAAATCTATTTATGGAGCTAAAGGATCATGCCGATTGGAATGGACTTGTCTGTAATTCGAGCAGCAACTCTACGTTGGATGCGATTAATTAAAGAGCTTGTATTAGGTGCCCTGACCTAGAGATGGGAACAGTACTCCTAGGCTTGTAGTACCTGCTCCTTTTAGTAACTAGGCAACATGTGAAGCGCCTTTTAAAGACAAAATACGGTAACCATCTAAACTTGTGTCAAATTAAACTAAAAGAAATATTTGCTTGCCGTATGTATTAGTATAATTGTTCCTGAAACATTTCGCTATTATTCGGATACAACAGGGGTAATACAAGGGTCTTGTGAAAATTTATGAGCTAAATTCGGAAAACCACTTTCGGGCCCTTATCCGTGAGAAAACTGATCTTGGTGAATACTTGGTGGCAAACCCGACACGTTGCTACGATTGCGTCTACCCGTCGATGAATAAAGTAGATAAGGAGATTATGAGGGAAGTGACACCAAAGTAAACCGTACTTATATCGCTCAAGAGCAGATTTAGATTTTCGTATCATCCTACAGATAAGAATAAATAAAATTATGATGGTTGTCTTATATGATATGACTGCGAAAATTACTTTAAAAAAAATAAGAACTATTTATTTGACACAAAATGACGAATTATGTCTTCGTATCGTATACTACGTAAATTATTTATAATAAATACTTGGCGATATGATAACTAACAATCTAACTGCACTGCGCAACCAGGCTGACACTGCAAGAGAACTCTAGCCATTTTCAGCAAAAGAAGTGATATTATATTTCAACAAAATAATGCACATCACTATATTTTAAATTCGTATCTTTTATTGTCGTCACTTCATCTCTTTTTTCATCACATCTGCTATGATTATTGTACCGGCGCTATTCTCTAGTTTCTCGGAATATAGCGTGCTAAACCTCAGCAGTAGTGAAAGTTAATTTTTATATTGAAAAAGTGAAACATTTTAATAGCTTATTGAAATATTTCAAACGAATTTTGTATCTTATAATATAAGAGTGCTTTTATATAAAATGTTAATTTTTAATCTGAATAACGTATACAAAATATTTTGTAGATACACATATTTCATGCGTATAAATTTATATTTTATGCAGTTGCACAGTATAAATGAATTGTGTGTGAGATTATTCAGATAAAATTAATCATGAACAAAGACACGTTGTTGAGTAACAAACAGGTATTACTTACTAAGTAGGATGGCACTAATGCAAACTTCCTTGGCATGATCCAGTTATCTTTTATATGTATTTCTTTAATAACACGACCTTATTCACAGAGAAGAGAGCTTATGGTATCGACGTTTTGCCATATAAAGGTTTATTGTACATGGAATCCATGCTAATATGTTTTATCCATGCCTGCAATGCAAATAAATTTTACTTTTTACTTATTAAAGATACTCTAAAAGAGATTCTAGACGATGGTGGACAGGAACAGAACGAAAGGTTAAGGTTATTATTTAATGTGACAGGATAAAGGATAGTCGGAAATTAACAAGTTTTTGAGATGTTTTTGTCTACTAGCGACCATTTAATGCATAATATAATTTAAAAATAAAACGATATTTATGATTTGAAAATAGTAAACAATAAATATTTTATTATATCCTATTTATTGCATTTAAAAAAAATATCCTAATCAAATTTTACATTTTCACTTTTCTTCCATATAAACTTGAACTTTTCAAGCTTCACACTGATCTATGCGCGCGTTAGAAAGGAAAAAGAAGGAATACTCCGTACAGTTATTTGCAGCAAAGGTACATTAATTGAAGAATTATTTTGGGATGCATTTTGATGATGATTTTGGGTGGATCCTATAATGAATATCTTTCAACACTATAAAACGCTACTATAAAATGATAAATAATGTTAAGAAGAAGTAAAATCCATAAAAATACAAGTAAATTGTGTATCGGACTTTGTTAATTCGGTAAGTTTTCCTGTTTTGAAATTTTTGCGGGGCACTAAGAAGCTCACTTCACTCCCAGTCCTGTTAACTACTGCCAAAACTAAATATTTGTAGCACTGTGTCGGTGTGTAAGAAGAACAGACTAACAGATAAATATAGACACTTTTACATTAATAAAAGCAGCAAGAATGGATTTGAACTATTGGTTAATGCGGATAGTACTAACGATTTTGTCCCATTATGTGTTGTTAAATCGGCGAAGAAAATTAAAGAAAAACTTTTAGAAAACCTAAAGAAAATCGCCATTAATTCCACAACGTCCATACATTTTGTCGCTATAATTTAGTTATTCTTTCTATAACTGTTTTCCAAAACGGTGACATAGAAATTAAGGCAAATTTAAATGAATCGGATTTTTTAAAACATTTTTAATTCGTGGGCGTGGTAATGTGGTTGATTTGCATCGGAGCTTACATTAAGGCGATGTCGAATGCAGATTATAAGGAACTCGCTTTAATCTTTACATATTTTAGTTTTTCAATTATGTCGGTTGACGACTTTTATGCATATTTAAAAAAAATCCCTTGGTAAGGTTGACTTGATGCTTATTTTACGCGATGGCTGCTGGTTCTAGAGTAAAAGTCGCAATAAATATGGAAGTAATGAATAACTGTATATTATCAGCACAAGGACTTAATTTGATTAAAGAAATAATTTAAACCGATTCCGATATAACTTATAGTTGGTAACAATTAACACTGCATTATTATAGAAATCTCAACATTAAATTCACGCTTTCCTTCTAGATAGTACCAGAGTACACTGAACACCAGAGAACGCTAGGATTCAGGCATCTGCCTGCGCAGAATCCTAGTGTCGCATGGTCACATCAACCAAAAGGATAGATATAGTCTCGGGCAATTCGTGGTTACGAGCGTAGTGGATGAACTGCGGCACAATTCGATCGTACACCAAGCTGCGTGATGCATTTCAACTCGCCAATGTTAGGAACAAAGGGAGTCTTGTGTATAAACGTCGCGATGGAAGAACTTTCCATTGAAGAGAGAAGGACGAGAAGAGGAGGATAGAAAAATGTTGATAATATTGAAGCGTGTCTCTTCACTGATTACCGAATTTCAATAAGTCATTACGACCTTGCTACTTTATTATAAAAAATTACGTTAGTTGCAGTTATTAGAATGAAAACTCTTTTTCAAAATTCAAGAGTAGTTTTAGCAGAATAGCTCTCAATATATCTCAAGGAGTGCAAGAAACTAAAGCGTAATTACATATATAACAACGTAACATCTGGATTTCGCTGCTGTAACGCTCTGTCACATAAATCACAGTATATGTAACATTGCATAATGGCTTCCCAATAAACAGATCCTGAATTATGTAGAATAAATGTTTTATTAATTTAATGTTTATGGATAACTTATAAGAATAACATACCATTAATTATAAGAATCTTCACAAATCTGAAGTTGCATTTGCGGTCCTCCCCAGTGTGCTATCGGAACATTCTGGAATACGTCAGCCTAATTGACGTCTAACAGTCGCATACAAATATAAATAGGAAGCCCGTTTTATAGATAAACCCAGTAAAACGTATAACACACATAATATAAATTTTACACGACAGCTGTAAGTTAGGTCTTGCTTGGGCGATGAACTTTTTTATACAATATATTGCATAAGCAAATCTACTCTCCAAAATGTGTTATGTTGGCCACTTTGCGTTTCTCACCCAAAGATTTAAGATGATGAGTCTCTATGTCGAGTGATTACGTTAGGAACACAGCGCTATCAATTGGAACAGTAATACTAGTACATTGCAGTTTGTCTCTAGAGCAGATGGCGCCGTCGTGGTCCCTCTTAAGAGGAGTTGGTAACACTCCTTCGAATATATAATTATTTTAACGGAAAAAACTAAAATAGTTCACAAAAATATTAAAATAGAGTAATGATTTCTCGTATTTCCATACTATACGTTTTTAAAACGATGGTCACTGGTCCGTGACCATGGACTCTGTTGTAAAGGATTCGAAACTTCGCATTCTAAAATCAAATTAAACGCAAATCTTTAAATTAATTTTGTTTTTTTTTTTTTTAATTAATTAATATGCTGTTCCGATTTAGTGTTTTTTTTAAAAAAAGGTTTTATGCCCTATTTCTTTTTTAACACTTTGTAGAAATAGTGATACGTCAAAAAAGTTTTAAAGTTATCTATAATTCAAAATTGCAAATGAATAAACCGCCCCAATTATGATACTTACCCGCTGCCTACAGCCCCGCTGATTCTGCATTTCCGTTCAACACTCGAAATATAACGATGATACAATTTATTTAAAAGGCGGTGTTGCAAGAATTATTATATAAGCAAATTTGATTTCATTTTGTAGATGAGAGCGTGATTATTTATATTGTGCAATTATAAATGAATATAAATTTTTGCAAGCGAACTTTATTCTAATATGAAAAAATAAACAATTTCAATAACTGAAACATTATTTAACCAATACATATGTATTGTTTTAATATAACTCTGCAGGGAATGTATATTGTAATCTGGCCAGTCCTTGACATCCTGGCAAAATGAGTACAGTATCGTATTTGACTAACTAAGCTGTTTGATCCAGAGCAAAGATAAATTAAATTACTGGAAGATTTGTAAGTAAATATTTGCAGTCTTAAAAGTTTTGACACAATAAAACTGTTTAATGGTAGTAAACTGTCTTTAAACCGGAATGAATGGACCGATTCTTTTTAATAAAGGGAACATGGTTTACTAATACTATATTAAGTGCGTCGTCCTGATAAGAAAGCTAGTAATTTATAAGAACGTAGTTTTAGTGGGTCGAGATGATTTGCGCTGCAGCTATACCCTTCAATTCTAAGCAATAGTAACAGCAAGAACGGTTTACTAGAAATTATCCCTGCAGCGTAGAATTTCTTAAAGAAAACGCGTACATTTCTACATCGTCTACCGGAAACTTATAATAATAAACTAAAACGGAAGAGATATTAAAGATATTGAAATAAACTTGAAGTGTATATAACAGAAGAAAACTGTTAATTCAGTTCAATCATGTCTTTGTCAAGCCTTTGCACCACGGAGAAATATTTACTGTACTTTACTAACGGTAGTACTTATTTAACTTTTCCCAAGCCCGGCTTGTATTTAAAACCTTTATACAAATAAACACTCAAGTGGTTTAAATCAAGCCAGTGAGAAGCAAGATTATGTACTGCTCTTAATTAACAATAGTCTATTTTTTGGCATGCTTTGCCGGGGGAAAATAGTAATTTGGGTTTTGTTATTTTGTCAGTGCTATCACTAAGAACAAAAGAACATTTTTCACCACCACTACCACATTTTTAAGTTGTTTAATAGTGATTGGTACGTTGGTACATTACTCTCTAGATGCCAATCCATATATTGAACTTTATTTACACTTAGTAAGTGTTTTACCATCTACGCGTGAAAACGTATAGTGAACAATGTGTTAGTGAATAATATTTCTTAAAATTGAAAGATAGTAGTGGCTATTGCTTCTTATAACGCTACACAGATTAAAAGGGAGAGATTTTCACTCAATTGATCAGAAGCGAAAGTACATTGGTTATTGCTTTTCACATGCAAAGATGGAAAAATTTGCCCTATCGAATCTGTGTCGAGTGATATAAGAATAGCCGTCGGAAACAATAGATATAAATCGACGCTGGTGAAGCGGATCCATTACGGAGCGATTCCGTTCGAGCAATTTCGTGGTGTCGGTGCATTTAATTGCCGCATTAACAAGACGGTGTCCCCAATAGACGGCGTCGACGTCCGACCGGCACCACCCCTAAGGATGCCCATTTCCTTGTGGCCGATTACAGCTCGTGGTGTAAAAAAGTACAATCATAGTGCTCTCCGGCGCGGAACGCACTGTCCTCATTTGAATACAAACGCAATGCGCTCGCGCACACACCCTTAACCGAACATAGAGACACTAATCAGCAAACTAAATACGACCGTATGCTCAAACCATTAAGTGTAAATTGCCGCCGCGGCCGTATCAACGTGCCCTCTTTTCAAAGTCAAAAGAAGAGGGATTCTCGCGCGCCAGAACGGGACGGAGCTATGCACGAGGAGGACGGAGGACGTTAAGGGCATTCACCCCGTACCCCGTGGGTAGCGACTAGCGGAGCTACAAATGATGTACCAGCACATAGATGCCTTTCTCTATTTAGGTGAGCACGAGTTTCGAAATAGTGGCCGTGGGTACGTTTTTGTTGGGAAGTGGATCCTGTTTGGGTTGCGTCAGAGCACAGCGATAAGTTCGGGCGCCGCGGCGAGAATGTCCACTCCGCAGGTGCGTTAAAGCCCTGCCAACCTTTGGGCATAATCATGTTGAGAGCCTACGACCTTAAACGTGATTTTTTCGGTATATGCAGAAACCCACTGGCAAGATAACTATATAATATAAATTGATATCTGCTATTTTGCTAACAAAATGTACATGCTATAGTTATCTATTGACCAAATGTCTAAACCTATAATGAGCTTAGAAGTTTATCCTACTTAGATTTACTTTTACATTTGTTGTGTTTGTAATTTTGTTGTATATATATTATTTTTTAGCAGCTTGTGATAACCAATTACTAAAAATGTGAGAAAATATTTTAATCCATGAAATAATGAGAATAAATTTGTTTGGAAGTTAAATTTACTTTCAAAACCGTATACTATGGTTTTAATCTAAGGCTAGATTTGTTTATATATGTATATCTATTTCAAATGTCTTTACTAATTAGCGAACTAACTATTTTGCACTACTTTACTAGTATTTTTCAAATTACATCAGTCAATTAAAAATCTCGACTAGATCTGAGAGGTGAAAAATATATTATTTCTATTTACTTTTAGACAAAAACGTTTCATTTAGATGATAAGTAAACGATGAACCTGGTCAAATGTGAATATAGCATAAAAGCTATAATATTTTGTTACATTGTGACTAAAAGTAACAATAAAATAATTACATATGTAAATTACGAAAATGGAATATTTTAATGATTTATTTTCATACAGGAATAATGGACTAAAGTAGGTTCTTATAAAAAATAGTGTATTTATTAAAATTTATGCGTAAAAATGTTACTGATATTTTGTTCCAGTATTAAAATTTATCAATGCCACTTGGTATTGATTGTTTCTATAAGGTAGCGTAGTGTAAATCAGTATCTGCCGTACTAAATTCTTGTAAAGGCATTATATATAGATCAGTTGACAGACTCATCATTTTCAAACCACCATTTAAAACGGAACGAAAATAAGGTAAATCAGTTTTTCAATACGGCTTATATTAATGGTATTACTTATCTCAGTGTATTTGTGCTTGATATCTTAAGGGTTGTACTATATTTTAGGGAAACCTTTTTGCAGTTATATTATATTATCAATATTTTCAATGACCCTTGTAAGTAATTGTTAAATTTTTAAATGTCTATTTTTAAGTATTTTTATCTGTTCAGCTTGAAGACCAACCTTTTTAATTTATAATAAATTAATAATTAAAATTTTCAAATTTGTTAAATCAAATCAAATCAAAATATTTTATTCAAATAGGCCTTTACAAGCACTTATGAATCGTCATTTATACATCTCA
>DWHO01002608.1:0-13072 GCA_018247575.1 Eurytides lysithous rurik
GCGTAGATACTGACCTGAACTCTTTCTCTTCGTAGGATGTTTTAAAGAAAAATATGCCATTGCTTACTTTATCCGCCCTCAGAATATTATATCCATCCATTAGAATTTGTTGCCATCGTCATCTATATTGTACTTTCCTGTACACAGAGGGTTGAGTTAAAAAAAAAACTCATGTGTCAGTTCTTCAACAGTTTTCTTTGCTGTTTTGATCAGAGTGATATACAGGTCTGAAACGTAATTGGAGATAATTTCAATGCTCTCAAATGTGTTACGTTGGATTACAGAGTGAACATAGTCTTCTTCGTTTTGGGTGTGCCCTTTTATTAGGAACTTATGAGTAATACTCTTGATGTTCGGTAATTTTTGAGTCGCATATTGGTACATTGGCAGCATGAATTTGTTCTTTTGTTGGCCACAGTAATTATCGCTATAGAAAGTCACATCATAAGGTTCCGTGACATTATCATTCAATTTTCTCAGATACATTAGAACACAAGCGTCAATTTCATTACATCGTATACCTCGTCGCCTTCTCCCTCATGCCGTACAAAACAAGTTGTGTCCTTTGTACCGAGCTCGGTTATTGTGAAATTAAATCGATTTTATTTAGATTTATAATAGAAACTATTACTCAGTGGACAAGCCATCACTGCTTAGAGGTCGTACACAGCCACTACGAAGGTATTACTCACAAGCTCTTTATCTCTAACTTTTTCAGCTCTAGCGAGAGTCTTTTGCTACAAGTGCTCGTCGTATGTCTCTTGTAGTAACGATTTATCACCAGCGTTTTCGTAAGCCATTCAATCTTCGCATTGATCCTTCTTAGGCTGCCAGAAAGATAAGTTAAAATCATGTATAAATATGTTGCAGTATACTACATATGAAACGTGCACCTTCAGATTCAAACTGAAAACCCGACTGTAAACCCGCCCCCACTTTCTATGCGATTTGAATTGATGTGTGCTTTGACACTATCGGTCAGCGCTGAGTCTAATGTCTTATGGTTGTTATGTTTTCCCATGTTATCTTTAAGGTGCACACCAGTTTCGGACTGCTTCTTGACAACGGTTCTGATCATAGTGTCTGAGATTGCAAGGGTATTCATGAATAATACTTTACATACCCGAGATTTTTTTATTATTTCGAGTCAGATAAAATGCGTAATTGTAATTTTTGCGACTACTACCTTCACGAAGCATCTATATTTTGGTTCTATCTTGGTTATGTGATCGTAAATAAACCGTCCT
Organism: Eurytides lysithous rurik; assembly: GCA_018247575.1. Taxonomy (NCBI): domain Eukaryota; kingdom Metazoa; phylum Arthropoda; class Insecta; order Lepidoptera; family Papilionidae; genus Eurytides; species Eurytides lysithous. Next base: position 1,248 of record DWHO01002608.1, read on the forward strand.
TGGATTTCCAGATCACCGCACACCCAGAACTTTTCAAAGATATGTTTTCTTTCTTCAAACGTAAACTCTAAAGAACATCATAACTTACATTTACCGAAACATACAGCTTTACTTGAATATTTTAGTTATCTTCACCGGAGGTCAAAATATCTAAAGAAAACTGACTGTCCAGTAGAGAGTTAACGTTATCAGCATCATATTCGTGATAAATAATATTGTCATTCTGAATGTCACTTGAATATATTTCACTAGGTCGTATTGTTGACGGAGATTGCTGTCCATCTCGAGGGTCATTTATAGGTACCATGTTAAAAATACGGTGCGCTCTTGTTGTCATTCTGAAAATAAAAATGAATTTAAAAGAAAACAAGCACCTACCTATATCGATCAATTTACCTTCTAGTAAATAGGCGTTATGATGTAAGTAAAAATGGATTGGTTTTAATAGCCCTTCTAAATTAATTTGTTTAACCCATAAGATTACTCCAAAAACTACAAAAACTTTCGGACAAAACAACATTAAAACTGAAAAAAATTGCTTTTCAATGTAAAATAAAATCTATTTAGAGATCACTTTCAAATACAAAGATACCATATTTCGAAATATGTTACTTTAGCATAAAGAAATAAGAAAATAATTCTAATTATTTTTTGCAAAATTAACCTTTTTCGAAATATTGTACTATTACACATAATAATGATAAGATTACGATAAGATTAATATAAGATTACTTACGTGTATGTAATCTGCAATACGAATATATTTTTGAATGTGGCATTTTTGAATATATAATTTCACCTGTCTTGTAGCAGTTGTTTGGAATGTGGTAGTTTTTCACATAAAATGTGTGTGCTCGTGTCGAATGACTGATGACAACTAACAATGTGGTACTTTTGCGCGGAACCCAGTTACAGAAACGGTACAAAACAAAACTAACGTGTGTGCGTTTACGGGTGTTTTTGATCAAAAAACGTCGGCTGTTTTAGCGAAACATTAAAGTTTCATCGTTTAAGATGCATTTTATGCAAAAAAATCGTTTTTGATATTTTTTGAGATGTGTGATTTTTGTATTTAAGGAGCGATGTAACGTTGACCTCATGGATAACATAGTGGTGGATTCTTGCCAAATACTATTACGCTCCGTTTTGTGGGTGCAATCCCCAAACGGGACAAAAAATTGTGTGATCCCCAAAAATAGTTGTTTGTGATGTCATGTTTGTGAACACCGCTGCGACATCGGGATATTATTCCCTGCAGAACTTTGATTCATGACAAAAAGAAAGAAATTAAAAAAAGATACTCACAGAAACCTTAAAATCGTTAAAGTTTTTTGGTAACTGTATAATTGGGTAACGGAGAATTTTTTTGCTCTTCATCCCGAATTGGATTGAAGTAAGCTGTATATGTAGTAAGCGGTAATTATGGGTTGGGATGTAGCGAGTTATCATTGATAAACGAAATTTCAGTTACCGTTTTACTTCAAAAGCTGTAGTTATAGGAAGGACGGATTCAGGAAATGTTGAAGTAGTTGCTGTATGGGTTATGGCTTGTTTTGTTTATACGGCCCTTGCATTTTTGTAGTCATGGCGAGCAATGGGCTGCGTTCCGAACTAAAGTCTCCAAAGTGGCTTTGAGTACCAGCAGTGCAGCTCAGTACACGGTTCCGGTGGCGGAGGTAGCCGATGCTTTTATAGACAGGTTTGATTATATATGTACATCCTTTCTGATATTATACATTTTTGTGTTGGTGCGTTGGTTTTTGGCCCATCCAGCAACAGAGGCACGGATAGATGAATTTTTATAAGTACAGTTTTAGGACTATGGCAAGATCAAATTTCAAATCAGCTTTTTTATTGTAATTGCGTTATTTTTTTTTGCGTAACACATTAGTCTATGACCAGAACTTGATTTTTCTATAGGCTAACTATGTTTCAGCCTATGGTCTCAAGATCAAGAAAGACCTACATTCAAATTGTTAGCAAAGTTACAATGACGCATTTTTAAAAACAGCAAACATTAAAAAAATTAATTCCGCACATATGACTAATAAACATAGAAATGTTTTGATTAGGATCAATTAAATGCGATTTTTTATGAAAAAACTTTATGAATTGAATTTGTATTGAATATTCATCAGTTAGTTCTAATGACACAATGTTCCAATCAATATATTGGTATATACCACAGTTATGTTGTTCTTTATTATCTCTCACGCCATTTACATATTAGATTGACCTGACAAGACAAACCTAAAAATGAGAGATGGAAAGATAAGTGAAATAGCCTAGGGCCCCTTTTTATCTGAATCCAGCCTTGTTCATGACAGTCTTAAATTATCAGTTATAGCTACGCTGACAACCTCGTCCTATTATCTGACACACAGAATTGCTAACACTTTAATGCTTAACCCGCGATTCATAAATAAAGGAGCGCGTCAAAAATAAGTTTCTCTTCTTTATAGTAACCAGGATATCCGTCTGACAATTAAGACGATATAAATGCTAGTTCGGAAACTGGAAGATTTTTTCTTCTAAAATCAGTGTTGAGACGAGTTAGTGTACAGTGCCTTACATTTTATTCAACTGTTACGGACTATTATACTGTTATTACACGGCAGTAAGGCCACTTAGCAACTCCCGCTGCTGCTGAATGGGCCTCTAACCGGATAAGTACCACGACCTCACAGAAAATCGGCGTAAAATGGAAGTGTTTTTGCTTCCGCGTTTCATTCGGTGAGTGAGGTGGCCGGTGCCCCATCACCCTCCCTCTCCCATCCTCCTTCTTCCTCCTCCTTCTTTCACTTTTTCCTTCTCCGTTCCCTTCACAAAAATTTCCACCTTAAAGGCTTTGAAACCTCCATGTTGCAAATGTCCATGGCAGCGGCGGTCTACCAGGTGAACCGCTTGCTCGTTTGCCTCCAACTCCATAAAAAGAACACTGCTTGGTATTTCTTGGTACCCAGAGATGCGAGGTGGTGAACCCCTATGTCCAGAAGTTGCATGGAAAGGCGACGTGAGTAATGCTTATCAGTAGAGAGAATTACTGGCAATGCTTTGGTTCCTCAGGGGGACTACGGGAAAGAGTTGTTGCTATTAAAATATATTGTAAATTATACGTTATTTTAATTTTTTTTTGAGAGATCCAAGGATAATACGTTAGTAAGAGAGAAATTAAAAATAAAATAATACAGTTAATAAATTATTGATAGCGTAAAATATTATCATTTTTGTTTTGTTGTGAAGTGGGGAAGTAAACAATATTATCGAAGTTAATAATATTGGATTTAAATTATGACGATGATTTTATTCGCAGGATACGAAATATACGAGATGAAAATTCGGAGACCCCTGGCGATTTTTTAAATGAAGTAAACAAATGGTCACTAGAGTGTGAGTAAACAATTTCTTTTTTATTGGAAAATAAAGAAAAGATACTAAAATCTGTATAAAATTTATGCAGCCTCAAGCCAATGTATAGTTAAGTAGAACGAATGATCTTTAAGTTTTCGTTTTCTTTTTAAAAAAATAATGTTATGCTGTTGTAATATGAAAATGCTATTTCATTTGCTGTAGAGACTTAAAGTAACACAATTAAATGAAGTTTTAAGAAACTTGCTCGATTTACTATCTCTCCAACCTATTAATATGATATTAATAGGTTGGAGTGGCCGTTGATTCCAAACACATGAGAACGACAGAATAATGTTAATAAAACATTATGTCTATGCATAGCTGCTCCTCTGAATCTTGAATCATATTTGTTAAATAAGATTTATCATGACCGGGAAACGAGTTAATTAAATCGAAATTTCTTGTATTATCTTTGTTTTTTTTTAAATATATTATTGTGTAACGATTTAAATAGCAGCAATAGAGTAGCGAATCGATTGAGTTTAGAATAGTTATAGGATTTTTTATGTAACGTTTGTAACAATGAAAAAAGTGATAAGCTTAAATATGAACTCATACGAGCAAAGCTGCGGGCAAATTGTACTATATCATTTTAACTTTATTACTGTTATGATCTTATGACTGTTATTGGTTTTGCTGAATAATTTTTAATTGTAATTTTTTTTTATTTTTTATTGAAAGCAAATAAACAAATAAATATATTTTTTCTAGCTCTGGGCCTAATAGCGTTGGATACACGCTTGGGCTGTTTTGAATCCGTCAAAGGTTCTGAGGTCCAGCGCCTCATTGACGCTGTTCATACCTTCTTCATATCCGTAGGCGAATTGGAACTGAGAGCCCCTTGGTGGAGAATATACCCCACGGCTATGTTCAGGCGATACGTGGCCGCTTTGGACACCATCCTGAGGTATTGTATCTTATTGTTATTAAAATAAGGCACTATAGTAACAGACTGGTTTTTTTGCACTTCACTGCTCACTGCACTTCAACGTATACGTTATGATAAGGCATTATAGTGACAGACATAATTTGTTTTGTCACTTCAAAGAATATCTTACGAATCGATAACGGTGAGAAATTATAACAATGATGATAAAAACAATGAACTTAGGTCTTAACAATTTTTTACTATTTTTTTAAAATACTTGGGGAAATTAATATTTTTTTATTTTGTTATTTACTTTACATAGTCCATGTTCGTTATACAGACGGTCATCAAGTAAATCCGTTTCATTCAACAATGTATAGTATTCGCAGTAAATACAAAAAAATCATTACGCAAATACTTAACCATTAATGGTGGTGTAAAGCGATTGAAACGTAGGTATTTAATCCAAACTGAATTTGACCAAACCGATGAGGTGTGGTTTCATTTGTCTTTGCCAACTGTTATTATACTTCGTGTAGCATATAAATTTACACGGGACGAAAATTCGCTTGATCCACTAATAGTTGTTTCCAGCCTGGGTCTACTTTTTCCTTGTCCTTCGTGGATCTCGAGTGAAGTTTTATTGTAACTTCTGCTCATGTAGTATAATGGAGCGTACTAATGGGGGAATTAGAAGGGCTGTTTTGTATGCTGTGACATATAACAGAGCCGTGGTAGCTCAGTGTCAGGGCGGTCGCTTTTAGTTCAATACGCTCGAGCAACCAAGCAAAGAAGTAGTAAAAGTATTCAAACCCTATATTTATTTTTATTAACAAATTTTAATTCTTGATTTACCACGTGATCAACGGTGACGGAGTACATAGTATAGTAATCTGCACAATGTGTAATTAAGAAATTGAATCGTTTCTAAAATAAAAGTAGTAAGTAGTAGTAAAAAAGGGTATATATTTCTTAGATATAGATGGGAGAGATATGGATATATATCCATATAGGGGCCGCGTGGTGGTCTGTGCCCTTATACGCTCTGTACAAAGGAAGATTATATATATACTATTGAATTGCATTTCAGCGTGACTCTTAGCCATGTAGAGCGGGCATTGAAGGAGTGCGAAGCCAATGGGAGTAGCAAATCGTTACTACAAGACCTGGTGTCCGCTGCGGGCCCTAGGGTTGCCGCAGTGGCGGCGCTGGATCTCTTTTTAGTGGGAATTGATACGGTGAGAATGTAATAACTTAATGCTTAGAAGAAATTATATCAGTTGCTGTACCGCAAAACAGTGATGTGTTTTCATGCATTACTGTAATCCGGTTTGTTGGGGCATAAAAGATGGACCATTTTAAATATTTGGATGACCTAGCTCTTTCAATTCTCTAGGTACTGTCCTTATTATTAGGTATCGCTTGCGTATTTATTTGACTTATTCTCTTTAATACTTATTATACTTATTTGAATGCTTGAATTGTTCTTCTCGTCACTAGATTCCATAAAAACACTTAGTTTAATATCTAATAATTGGTATCTGTATGATGCAAAAGTAAGTTTTGAAAGATAAATAGCCCATTAGTTTTATATTTCAACATTTCGTATGTTGTGTTTTATCTATTATACGATACCTTTTAGACGTCTAATGCCGTGGCCTCGACGCTGTACCAGTTGGCTTTACGTCCGGAAGTCCAGGAGCGGCTGCACGAGGAAATTACCAAAGTACTTCAGGGTCGCCCCTTAGCACCTGGGGACATTAACCAGATGCCCTATTTGAAAGCCTGTGTTAAAGAAGTCCTAAGGTAAAATTTTGGTGCTACTTTCACGCTACAACAGTCAAATTCTCTTATTAAATTAACATTCATTTCTATTTACGTAATTTTACAGTGCTGTTGGTTTGAAAAGTTTTTTCGTTTGCTAAGATATTTAGGTATTTTTTCGCACTTTGTACACTCGATTAAAGTTTAAGAGAAAAACCCCACTCTGTCACATCACTACGATTTCATCTACGATTTGTTGACGGATTTTTTATTTTATTGTTTATATATTTATATTATTTGAGTCGGAACAGGTTAAGACATTTTTCAAAAACTTTACACTTAGGTAAAGTTAGACTTTATTTTACTTGACTGCTTTGGCTCCCTTTTTCTACTGTAAACTTTTAAACATGGAAGAAAAAAAAAATACTTTTATTAGATCAATAACATCCGTTTTAGTCTTTGTATCCCGAAAACTGAAAGAGTCGAAAAGTTACAAAACATGTATTTCTTTACAAAACTTTATTTTTGCAAAGGACGGACTTAACGCCATCGGGCATTCCTCCCAATCAACTCGGGGTCAATATAATCGATATAATAAAAAGGATAAAATAAAATATTCGAGAATGATTTATTTTTAACATAAATAAATGTTAAGTATTTCAATTTCAGACTATTTCCCGTCGTGATTGGTAATGGTAGGCAGCTGTCAAAAGATACCGTGATTTGCGGATACAATATTCCAAAAGGTGTAAGTATAATATAGTAAAATAGGCATATCATTCGAATATGTAAAACATATTAAAAAAATGTAATTTAAAGAAACTCACAGCGTGGACCATTGTTAAAGTTAGAATGTATATCCCACTGCTGGGCACATATTTGATTTGTACACTGAGTGCCTAGCACTGTATATTAGAATTTTTTTTTATAATTTCTTAGATATGCATGTTTCCTCACGATGATTTCAGCGCGGTTGGGAACAAACAAAGTTTGACATTGTTATGTACAAATTTACATAATAATTCAATTATATTACATACAATAATACCTGGACATTTATGTATCTATATATTTATCTCTACACAAAACTAAACCGGCTGAATATTTTCAAACCAAAATCCAAAGGTACAACAATCAATTCTTCAGAATAGACTGTATAGTCCACAATGTACTCGTACGTGTTTTTGAGGCAAGAATGAATAGTCAGATAGAGCTAGTGGTTTTGTGTTTGTGACCCGACTGAATATAAAAAAAAACACTAACAAATAACCATGAACGATATAAAATGAGAGTATATGAAGAAACTATAGTATTGACTTTAGTCTGAGCTTCGTTCCTCCGAGGTCCATCGCCGACGTTCTGTATCGTTTTCGTATCAATCCGTCGCTTTGATGACACACTTCGTGACATACGATGAACTAATAGACACATTTATACGTTTATAAAATATGTAAGTTAAGAACTACTTTGAGATGTACTTTATGTATACTGATGTTCAGTTAAAATGGTGGGACGTCAATTATATCAAAAAGTATTTTATCTGTGACCGCTTAATGACCTAAACGAAACATTTTAACTCTATATTTTGCAACCGTTCTAAAGACAGTCTTCTGTTTTCAAGGATTCCTGAATAGTAGAGAGTCTTTTAGCAATTATCAAACGTAGGAAAATTTCTTGAATGGTCAAAATATATTACCGTATATTATCAGATACTAAGCTAATACATCTGTTAATTTTCAGACTGAAGTCATCTTCCAGCACTACGTGATGGGTAACTCCGAAGAGTACTTTTCCAACGCCTCTGAATTCCGCCCAGAGCGTTGGATTGAACGGTCGACGTACAAGCATCACGCTTTCGCCTCCCTGCCTTTCGGTTTCGGCAAGAGGATGTGCTTGGGCAGGCGTTTCGCCGAATTGGAAATGCATATTGTGCTGTGCAAGGTGCGTTTAACTGAAATTCTTGTTATTATATGGTAGTCCTGTTGGATTGATATCAAAATAAGGTTCCCTCTGCCATCTATCGACAAAGTGTTGTCAACTTACAATTGTGATCTGCTTATAAAATGTGTACTATTATGTAGGTATGTTTCAAAAATAAAAGGTCAGTCAGTCGTTAGAATCTGTATACATGTCTCATTTATCACAAGTCCTTATGGTATGTTTTCTGTCCTAATGGTAGTATCCCGTACATCTTAAGAGGTATACATGGATATTATGATATATATGGAGGTTACTTTCTGAATTCTGGAAAGGTAGTCTTTATTGCGGATCATAGTATCGATTTACAGTGAGACAAATTGGCTAACATAATAAAGGATATTACTTCGTTACGGAAATTTTGCTGAAGTTTATTTTGTGTACTATATAAAACACCTTGACGGGAATTTTGTTTCAATTGACGGACCCATGAAATGTCTTGTTATTGAGTTAAGAAAATTGTAATGAATGGGCAGTTAGGTTTCGATACGGTAATTTAGAGTGTTATGAGTACATGCTACAATAATATATAGGCTTAGTGATATATAGGCTTATACATAAAAAATACAAAAAAATAATTATAACTCTTTAATTAAAGATATTACTAAAGAGTTGTAATAATACATATATTTTAGCGCAGACAATTTGGAGGATGCTTTTTACTACAAATATAAAGTTGTAAAATGGTGATTGATTTGACATTCATAATTGTTTCAAAAATATATTTTTTAAGAGGAATCACAATATTTATGTCTTGTTTTTTCAGATGGTGCAAGCTTTTAAAATGGAGTATCATCATGATCCTTTGGACTACCATATACATCCTATGTATACACCAAACGGACCCCTTAGGTTGAAGCTGATTGACCGATAGTATTCCCGTTATAAATATATGTATTATTGTCATCAGTTGCCTATACAACGCTCTCTGTCTTGTTAGTTATAAATACTGTAATATCTTGCCTGATCGTTATCCAAAATATCTTGAAACTAAATATAATATATATATATCTCACACATTGCCATCTGATCCCAAACTATGGTGATCAGACAACTGATATACATACTTATATATTTTTAAATATATACTTATATAGATAATTAACACTCAGACACAGAACATATACCTATACTCATCGCATAAATATTTTGTCCTGGGTGGGAATCGAACCCACGACTTTTGGCTTTGCAGTCAGGAGCACTAACCATTACACCAACGGGCCAATCAAATAAATGAACATATCCTTATCTGACGTACATTAAATGTACTTCAGAAGAAGTTATTTCAAATGAAAGTTTGTATAGTAGCCTTTTTCACAATTTCCATTGTTTATGTATTTGTATGTTGTATTATGTTTATGTATTATACTTAAAACCTATGTATTATAATAGTTCCATATTGTATATGCCATATATATTGTTTTATTAATGCAGATATATTTTTTCGAGCATTATATTTTTTGTACCTGCGTATGTGTCAGTTACCAATTTAAATATAATGAAGTGTTTCACGATATTACGTTTTGTTCCGCTTTCACATAGATACATTATTTCCGAAAAAGTGTAAATATGTAAACGATGCAAAAATAAAGTTTAAAAATATTTAAATGCAAAATCTCCAAGTTATGTTAAAAACCTACGTGATGATAGGCATACGATAAAATTCTGATTTATTGTATTGTGTTGAAATTTGTTTTGTTTGAATAAAATGATATAAAAATGTAGTAATCCTAATAAACTCCTGCATTTACTTATTAACACTATTCCGATAGAAATTAAAATTTATTCCTAGGCAGTGTTTAGATACTGATACAAGTCGCGCTTCGAAATCTGTGCTCAACGATTTTCAAGCAAATGCATAAGACAAGAAAAATTATAAGATAGCGGCCAGGGGTCAGGGATGGCGACACCACAAACTTAAACATAAGCTTATACTAAACCCCCCGCCCCCCTACATAAACAAAAGAAATAAAATTGCATCCTCTGAAAAACGCACGCTAAGGCCTAAAATCTAACTTTCAATGGACAAATTAATGTGACATCCTTTTGACGAATTACGCGATTGATATCGGTAGTATAAGCAGAAACTTTCAACACTCCGAAACATATAGTCTATTTTGTTCCGTGTGCGATACTCAGATAGCTGTAAAAAGGGATTGAAGTTTCCTCATTACTTATTAATATAAAGATCACTGAAATTGGTTCACATTTTATAGCGGTTTCGCGTATAAAAGATAACTATCAAATCGATGAAATAAATAAAAGTAACAAAATGCACATTGACTTTTTAATACTTATTATATCCTATTACAGAACAAAACTTAGTAATGTTTTTAGAATGTTTCACGAATGAAAGTGATGTTCGTAGAGATGCATCGGGATATCAAATCTATGTAAATAATAAGTTTTCACTAATTAGATAGACACTATATATGCAGTGGCATTGTATGAAAACATGCGTGATTTGAGAAAATTATGGGGATTGCCTGCTAGGGACCATCAGGGGTTTTAGGAGTGTTATTTTAGCATGAAGTGGTTTTTATACTGTATCCAATTTAATGCGGTGATTAAATGTAGTGACGATCAAATTAGGTGTATCGTTTTCTACAAGTTAATGAATACATTTTTATGGTTAATAAACAGATTTCAATACCTGTTCCTTTTAAAGGCGAGATGGTACACAGATCAGTGCTTTGAATACTGCGAGAACGGGTATGGATGTATCTATGAATGGGTTTTAAGAAATTATCAGTATGAGTTGTGTTATATACGTACCCTAGCTACTGGTCTCCTATAATAAAAGCGACTTGATTATTTATATATTGTAATGGCGAGGGTGAAAAAAGAGTATTTATACTTTGATGCTTCTTCCAATGAATTCGTAACCAACCAAAAGGGTTGACTATCCTTTCGGTATATTTAGTATGTATGTATTATACGTTTATTTGATTATCTACATACATGATCTTTAGAATTTAATTACACAGGCCTACAATGGTTTTCCTCTCTGAAGTTTGAATGTGATTTCCTGTAGTTTTAGAGTTTCTGATTACGGGAAAAATAGTGAAAAAATTCTTACAAGTCACATTTTTTTATGTTGCAAAATTGATTTTGCCCAAAATTACCCACTGCGCTCTCTTTCAAAGTCGATAGTACACAATGAAAAGTGGTCTAACGACTTAAATGTTATGTTAATAGTTATAGTTATTAGTACGCAATAATTCATTTAAGTAAATAATTTTGTAATTACTACCCAATTAACTGATGACATGATTAACGGGCGATTTTGATGCCACAAAAGTAATAATAATTAGTGATTAAATCTATATTATAATCTGTTGTCACTTCGATTCACTAGAAGAGAGTTAATGAGGATATGTAATGATAAAAAACATAAATATTTGAACCAATTTTAAATCACTGTATAGGTTACTACGTTAACTTAAAAACGTCGTCGCGAAGTTGTTTAACCTCTCAGAACAGTTTTTGTTACATTTGTGGAAAATGTATGTTGACAAAACAACAAAGGACTATAACAGATTTTGTTTAGAATGTTTACAACATGTATTTTGTCCTGCCCATCAGTAACCAGGACAATTTGTGGACACCTCACAAAGTTTGTGCAACGTGCGTTTTGGAGTGCGTTTTGGAACTTCGCAAGTGGTCGAAAGGGTAAAATAATACCTTCAAAATATAGAATCCTTTGATTTCGAGAGAACCTCAGGATCATCGTTACAGCTTTGGTGAAATGGGATGTTCAATGAGCATTAAGCTTCACTTTCTGAATTCGCACATTGACTACTTT